>KV017451.1:194848-219826 GCA_001598015.1 Dorcoceras hygrometricum
GCTGAAGAAAGCACCAAAAGCTGGGCTGATAGCGACTCAGATACATCCAGCAGCAGCTCATCTTCAAGCGAGAGTGAACAAGAGGAGGTTCACTGCTTCATGGCTGACCAAACAGATGAATATGAGGTATTTGATTTCTCTAATGTTGAATTTACACGAGATGACATTGTCATAGCACTTAATGACATGGTAAAAGAGTACCGTAAGCTTTCTCATTCATTCGAGGAAGCTAAAGCTGAAAACATGAGTTTAAAGAGTAGTTCAGCTGAATCAAGTTCTGATGAACTAGAGGATGCTGACATTCTAAAAACTGAGTTGAGTAAGCTACAAGCTGAGAATGAGTTATTGAGAAATGAGATCAGCGAGCTCAAGGCTGAAGTCGCTAAATCGACTGTAGAAATGATGTCAGGCCCCGTGCTAATTACTATCGATTAAAAAAAAATAAGCGCATAATCACGGAAGCTTAAAATCAGGGCTTAAAAATTTTTCAAAATACAATGGCCTGAACTTCAAATCATTCATTCAAAATATTCGATAATCAAAATAGAAGTTAGCTCAAACTCAATACTGCAAGTAACCACATAATTCAATTCAAAATACAGATCCCCCAAATATAATACAACACGGGGCATCCCCCGGTCAATACATATCATAAAGTAAACTGGACTCAGGGATGAGGGGATCGACCAGCTGAACTTCCACTCTGCCCAGCTTGGTTACCTAAAGCTCCTGCAAATGGGCACGCAGACCCAAAAAGACAAAGCAGGAAACAAAATACGAGGTCAAGCCTCAGTACGAAGAGCTATCAAAGCAGATAAACATGCAACATGCCACAAATCGATGCTATGAATGCATGAGGGCTATCAAGAAATCGGATAGCTAGACCAGTCTATCAACGGGCAACTAAAATCAAGCCTCTATGCGTTTCCACTTATTCAAACGACGCCGCTTCAACGCTCTCGCACAAGCGCGCCTGCTGATCAGCAGCAACCAAAACAACGCAAATGCTACCAGCAGCAATGGTTACGTCACGCCTACGTCATCAAATCTATCGATAGCACTCGCAACTGATTCCACAAGCCATCTGCTGAAATAATAGTCAACACTCCAAAATGTTGACTAACACGCGTCACTTCCTCGCTCAATCTCACGCTACGCGCGATGTCTGCCAGCAGCAACTTCATCTCAAAAGCGAAACCAGCAGCGCTCCTTACGTCACGCTGATGTCACCTCTGCTGATTCAAAATCCATCAGCAGGAGCTACAGTAACGTTGACCAGCGTTGACTTCACCAAAAATCGAAAATTCTCATTTCTTACACTAACGATACAGCTTTCGAAAATCAGCAGAAACTTCAATCCTTTCGCAATTTCCTCCAAACACACGTGATTAATTCCAAATCCAAACAATTAATCACTAATCTAAATTCTCAATCCTCACAGATACGCTGTGCTCATAGCCAATCTGGTATCCAAAGCTGCTTGCAAACTCTTCCAAAACCTAGAAGTGAACCTTGGATCTCGGTCTGAAATGATCGAAACAGGCACACCGTGCAGTCTAACCACGAAATCTACGTACAGTTTCACCATTTTCATCACAGAAAAGGTCATACCGTAGGGAATAAAATGTGCAGACTTCGACAGTCGGTCGATAACCACCCAAATAGCATCGCATCCTCTGCTGGTACGAGGCAGATGCGTCACGAAATCCATAGCTATGTGCTCCCAATTCCATTGGGGCACTTCCAAACTCTGAAACAGACCACCAGGTCTCATCCTTTTGGCCTTAACCATCTGACAGTTCAAACAACGAGCAACGGGTACATCTTCCGTGCACCAGGATGAACACTGTGTCTACTACAGTGCGCTTCCCGAAAGATCTCCTCCTTCAAATCAATGAGGTTAGGCACAACCAGCCTGCCACGAAACCTCAAGCAACCATCAGAAGAAACAGAATAATCCTCAAATTCTCCAGCCCTGACCTTTAACTTCAATTCGTGGATGGAAGGATCAGTCCTTTGAGCTGCTCGAATAGTCGAAACAATATGTGGCTCCACTTGGAAGGAAGAAACCACAACACAATCCTCAGCCGGGTACACTCTACAACCAGTAGTATTGAGATGCTCCTGGTCCTTAGAAATATACAACGAAGCAAGCATCTCACTAGCCTTCCTGCTCAAAGCATCGACCACTACGTTCGATTTCCCAGGCTGATACTTGATCTCGCAATCAAAGTCCATCAGCAGCTCCATCCAACGACGTTGTCTCATATTTAAGTCAGGCTGCGAAAACAAATACTGCAAACTCATGTGGTCCGAGTACACCACAAATTGCTCGCCATCCAGGTAATGACGCCAGATCTTCAACGCAAAAACCACGGCTGCTAGCTCCAAATCATGGACTGGATAACGAGTCTCATGCGGTTTCAACTGCCACGAGGCATACACAATGACTCGACCATTCTGCATCAAAACACAGCCCAATCCATTGAGCGAAGCGTTAGAACAAACAACCAAACCACCTGATTCGGACGGCAGAGCCAACACAGGTGCAGTAGTCAATTTATCCTTGAGAAATTGAAAAGCATTCTCACATTGCTCATTCCACACAAACCTCTTGTCCTTTTGAGTCAATTGAGTCATCGGTTTTGCTATGCTAGAAAATCCTTCAATGAAACGACGGTAATAGCCAGCCAAACCCAAGAAACTGCGAATCTCCGACACATTCTTGGGACGCTCCCAGTTCAAAACAGCATCAACCTTACTGGGATCCACAGAAATCACCTTGGCTGAAATAACATGACCCAGAAACACGACGCGATCCAGCCAAAACTCGCACTTGGATAATTTAGCATACAGCTGCTGGTCTCTCAACGTCTGAAGGACAATTCTCAGGTGCTCCTTATGCTCCAAAGGAGTCTTAGAATATACCAAGATGTCGTCAATGAACACTATCACGAACTGATCTATGAACTCTCTGAAGATCCGGTTCATCAGATCCATAAAGACTGCGGGAGCGTTGGTCAGCCCAAACGGCATAACCAGGTACTCGAAGTGCCCGAACCTCTTACAAAAAGCAGTCTTTGTGACATATTGATCACTTACTCTCAGCTGATGGTGCCCCGATCGTAAGTCAATCTTTTAATACACCGCAGAACTTTGCAACTGATCAAACAGATCATCGATCCTGGGTAAAGGGTACTTGTTCTTAACCGTCACTTTGTTCAACTGGCGGAAATCAATTCACATCCGCATTGAGCCATCCTTCTTCTTCACAAACAAAATGGGTTCTCCCCACGGCGACATTCTAGGTCTGATGAAACCTTTCTCCAGCAAATCGTCCAACTGCACCTTGAGTTCTCTCAACTCCACAGGCACCAAACGACACGGGGCACGAGAAATCGGAGTTGTGCCAGGCACCAGCGCAATGCTGAAGTCAATCTCTAGCCTCGGAGGAAAACCAGGAATCTCCTCCGGGAACACATCGGGAAAATGTCGCACCACGAGAACGTCACTGAGCTGCACACGAGAATAAGAAGACGCATCCAAAGCGTAGATCATGAAACCAGCATTCCCTAAGGACAACAAATTGAACATCTCCATCGCTGAGACTAACGGGATCTTCGATCGAGAATCCTGGCCGTAGAAGTCCCACTTCTCGCCAGAAAGGCCTTAAACGAACAATCCCATGGAAACAATCCACGGAGGCCCTATAGTTGGACAAGACGTCCATCCCAACAATGCAATCGAAATCCCACAACATCAGACGGATCAGATTTTCCACCAACACATGCTCTCAAAATCTCAAAACGTCATCTAACAAAACCTCCTGGCAGAACAGGCTCACACGGCCAGGGGTAGAAACAGAAACAGCATCGCGCAAAGAAATGGTATGCAGACCATGCTCTATAACAAATGAATCATAGATGAAAGAATGCGATGCACCGGTGTCAAACAACACACGTGCAGGAAAATCGAAAACAAGACATGTACCTACGATCACCCTGCTCGACGTCTCCTCCGCCTGCTCCCTAGTCATGACGTTGGCCTGAGCATGCTGTGGTCCAGAATAGAACGGCTGAGACGAATGTCCGAATCGCGACAGACCAGGCTGCTGGAACGGCCTGAACTGAGTCTCACCAATCCTGGGCTGCTGAAACTGAGGGGAATGACCCATAGACTGTCCTCCACGACCCTTATGGGGGGCCGCGGCTTGTTGCGATCCCGTTGACGGACACACCCTAGCAAAATTCCCATACTGAACGCAAATAGTGCAAGAGCCCTGCACACCAACACACTAGGTAGAAGGATGCTTGCCACCGCAATAACCTCATAACTCAGCCCGAGAACCACTGCTACTCGAGCTACCTGAACCAGACGATCTGGAACCAGACTTATTCTTGAACTGCTGACCATGGGGTCGGAACCTCTGACGGCCAGACTGCTGTGCCACCTGCGGCTGCTGCTGCTGGGGCTGATGGGCTGACTGGGAAGCCTGAGAAGACTGCGCTCCCTGACCAGCAGGACGACCACCCTGTGCCACCTGCTGCCTAAGAGCACGACGACTCCACAAATCCTCCTCAATATCGATAGCACTATCCACTGCTTCAGCATAAGTCTAGGGTTTGCTTGTCAGCACCATCTGATATAGTTCCTCATTCAAACCCTCTAAAAATCTGGTCCTCTTGGCCCTCTCCCGGCCAAAAACGTGCGGAACATACGCCAACAAGGAAGAAAACATCCTAGCATACTCACGAACAGACATCGAGCCCTGCTCCAAATGATCAAACTCCCGCTCACGGGCATTCACGTACGACTCAGGAACATACTCCTACCTAAAAGTCTCGCAAAAGCTGTCCCAAGTAATCCCAACGCCGGTCTCCAACAAAGTACTAGAAGCACCTCGCCACCAGCGCTCTGCACCCGTTCTAAGCTGAAGGGTCACCAAGCTCAACCGAAGCTCGTCGTCATACTGGACACGATCGAATAGACCAGTGATATTCCGAAGCCACAAATCTGCATCCTCGCTCGACTCGTCACCATTGAAAACCTGAGGATTCATCCTCTGAAACCTCGCTATCACAACGTCCATCCTCTTCATCGCGGCTACTACGAGTATGACTAGGAGCACTACGCCGATCCTCATTCTACCCTTCTGACTCCTGAAACTGCCCCTACCTCTAGCTCTACGTTTAGATGGCATATATGAAGGCACTCAACAGGATAAGGAAACAGAGAACAGATACAGCATAGATATCACAACAATATGCAGCACATAATCACATAGGTCAAGCACATGTAACACACGACACAGTGCCTAGACTCAAGTGTGACCAAAGAAATCGAGCTTATCCCAGCTTAAGCTCTGATACCAAAAATGTCAGGCCTCGTGCTCACAACAGAGGTAAACAACGCACAAACAAGCGGAAGATACTAAAAAGTGGGTAAGTTGATTTTGGCCTGACGGTTTAAAACGATATAATTTAAAATACGAAAATACTCAAGGTAATCCTAGTTTCACAAAACCAACAAAGGTTACAAGCCCACGATGTATAGCACAACATAAACATGTATCAAATACCTGGTAACAACCACAACTTAAAACAACAAAGTACAACAAAAGCACAGGGCATCCCCAGTGCCTAGACTCAAGTGTGACCAAAGAAATCGAGCTTATCCCAGCTTAAGCTCTGATACCAAAAATGTCAGGCCTCGTGCTCACAACAGAGGTAAACAACGCACAAACAAGCGGAAGATACTAAAAAGTGGGTAAGTTGATTTTGGCCTGACGGTTTAAAACGATATAATTTAAAATACGAAAATACTCAAGGTAATCCTAGTTTCACAAAACCAACAAAGGTTACAAGCCCACGATGTATAGCACAACATAAACATGTATCAAATACCTGGTAACAACCACAACTTAAAACAACAAAGTACAACAAAAGCACAGGGCATCCCATGGCTAGCTATACTGATACATAAATATATGCTATACGCTACTGGGATACTCTAACCACCTGCTGGGGCACCTCCAGCTGGGTAAAAACCACGACCAGCTGCAGAACCTGAACAACAAAACATGCAAGGAAAACAAACCAATCCCCAGAGGGATATGGGGTCAAACCCCAGTATGGAGAGCAACTGAAACAGCTAAAGAAAAGCATAAGATAAAATGCAGATGCTATGCATGAGACACTAAAAAACCGCTGAAGGCTACAACCGAAGAGGGAGCCAAGGAACTCAAACATAGCTCCACAGAGTCTGCAACAAACGGTGGCCACGGGGTGTGTTTAAAGTGTGGTAATGAGCCACTCGCCTTGACACTACACCCGAATACCAGATGCATCAAACAGCTCAACCTGCCGTTGCACAACTCATGAACTGTGGTAGTTAACCACTAGGCGCATGAGGGACAACAGATCCCAGAAGGGAGATGAAAGTGCGGTATCGCCGCTCGCCCTCGCATCCTGGTAAGAAGAAACAACACAATACAACAAGATACAAAGTAAGGAGTCTGAAATGCAAGTGATATAATGCGTGTATGCACATAACAGCTGACAGTAAACACTGGCAGCAAAACAATCAGCCATCACTGCATTTATCCATGCCAAACCTCACGCTGTAACAAGCTCAACCCGTACCTTAATTCTGTGCAACGATTACCACAACAAGAGTCCCGAGAATTCTGGTTTAGACCTTCTAAACACACCACGCACAAAACATAATTCCTATGGGACGCGGCACAGAACTCACGGCTGGGAGTTATACACTCAAACCAGCTATCATCCTACTCAAAAACTCAACAGGAAGCTCAATAACAAAGCTCTAAGGTAAGATCTGATCTCTAAATCGAAGGGCTACCTGCACAGCAAACACACGGCCTAAGGAAGCACTTCGCGATCTTACTCCCAGCTAACAACAGCTCCCAATAGTGTTATAAAATGAAAGAGCTTATCAAGAGGTGTCCAAAGGTACCTCGAACGTCCAAAATGATGGCCGGAAACGACGGGAATTTGCCGGAGAAACTCACGGTGAACAGTGTTCTAGTGTTCGAAGCGAAGAACAACAATCGGGGGAAAATATCGCTAAGTATGGGTCTGTTAATCCAGTCGAAGACCAAGTCGTCTAATATATATACACTTCAAACCAGCTGACAGCAGCAAGAACGGGTTCCACAGACAAAACCAGTAGACACCACTGAAAACTCAACAAGAAGTCGAAAGACAAACCAGCTGCTGAATCTCTAAAACAACGCTAAGCAAAACGGCGTCGCATCAACTTAACCAAACGACGTCGCATAGGATACGTCATCCTTGCTGTCAACAGCTGATCAACCAAAACCAACAGCTGGATAAAACAATGCAACAGATCCCTCAACAATAATTGTCTTACGTGACCAGCAGCTGATTCCCAAAACGCTGCGTTTCAACTAAATAAAACGGCATCGTAAAGAACCCAACAGCTGATCACTGCTGAAGGCAAACGCACCAACTGCTGAACAACAAAACGCGCTAACTATCCAACATCTGAAATCCACGTAAGCGCTACTACTAATTCTTAACCAAACACAAAGTCTGATATAATATACACGTTCAACAGATCTCTACTGTTCACTAGGTCAAAACGACGACGTTTGCAGCCTATAAAAAACCAACAGCTGGTCTCTAACGCGAAATTACCAAACTGTACAGAATTATTTCAAATGTGAAATCCGACCCAAAATTATATACAAACCTTCCAAATGAAATCTGAACATCCAGAATTTTCTAAAAACCGATTAATACAACAATTAATCTTGTATTAAATTTCAGGTCTCACAGATTATGGGTACCACAAGCTAATAACTTGCGCACTGAGATTATGAATGAAGCCCAAAACACTCCTTATTCTATTCACCTAGGAGTTACGAAAATGTATAAATATTTGCAACAACTTTTTTGGTGGCCAAGAATGAAACATGATATCTCCAAATTCGTTATGAGTGTTTAACATGCCAACAAGTGAAGGCAGAGCATCAGAGACCAGCATGGATGTTAAAACCTCTCCTTGTACCTGTATGGAAATGGGATAACATTGTGATGGCTTTTGTACTGGGTTTACCAAGAACACTCTATAGAATCAACTCTATTTGGGTTATAGTTGATAGATTAACCAAGTCAGCTCACTTCTTACCGGTAAAGACAATGTATGATCTAAATAAGTATGCTGAGTTGTACGTAAAGGAAATTGACGCTCAAACCATGGGAATCAACGGATTGGAGTAATTGAAAAATCGAAAGGAATAAAAGAACTAAATACAAAATATTGTAATCTGTATTCCCTTACCAAAACTGAACGAAAACAGTTGGCACCAAAAGTGAACAGTAGAAACTGATTTGGAATATAAGAACTTCAGATTTAGATTACAAAAGTCGATATTACAACTAATTGGACTCTATATGAATTCTCTAGTGTTTTAATGGATCTTAATTCAGATTTTGTCAAAAGATCAAAAACAACAACAGCTCTGACTTTGCGGAAACGCTGGACATTGACAAATACATGCAGACCCCCAAATCTGGTTCAGCTCGCGCCACCAGCCTGCCCCTGAGCTGCCTCACCTGCATCGGGAAAACTAGTGAGCCTAGGGCTCAACAAGTAAAACTGAGGATAACAAGATCATATAATGCGGGCATAACTGAACATGATACATAAATTAAAGGAAGTCATCTGAACTCAAATCTTGCTACTGAAAAGACAGATCGGAACATCATATCTGAATTGATTTAAATTAATGAGTGACTTATGACCTAGAGGCTCTCTGGTGGTCCTGGTGCATGAAGCATGTTATCTGAATCAGTAACTCTCTGTGAAGGGATTACAGTAATTCCATAATCTTGGTCCCTTTGCTATATCATAATCTTGGTCCCTTCCTGATTGACCGGGTCCTCTATGCCATAAGTCCTTAAAACTGAACTTTACTTCCTTTACTTTAAAAATAGCTATATACTTTGCTCTTGATCAAAGATCGATCACTGAAAACAGGATGATTCACTGCTATGAAACTCATTTTGTCTTTAAAATAACTTTATTGAGTGTACGATTGGGCTACAAGCTGATGATAGCAGAAACCAGCTCGGATGAATGCAAACAACTTTGGCTAAAGGAAGTAGATCACAAGCGTAAAGAACATCTTTGGCTAAATAAAACAGATCTCGGGTGTGAAACAGATCAGGTGTGAAGAACAGCTTTGGCTAACAAAAATAGCTTAATAGGACAAACAGATTTGGCTCTGCGAAAAGCAGCTTATGCATAGAAAAACAGATTTGGTTCAAAGAAAACAGCTTACGCTCAGTAAAACGGTAACATGAGCTTCATAAGAAGAATTTCAGCTTTGGAAGGTCACTCAACTTTGAGAAACCATATTATTTTAGCAATGAATCACGTAGACCGGCGAACAAACTAGGACAGATCTGCTAAAAACATGGTTACTGCACCAGTTTGGACAGCCTCTAAACAGACTAGCTCAGCTTATTCAACCAAAACATAGTCTCGATCAAACAAGCACTGCCTATGTGTTCCAAGTTGATGTCCATAACTTTTAAAACACACTAGAAAACATAACTTCTCTTGGCTTATCTAATCTGGAATCTGTACATCTCAGTAATTTGAAAATACAACTGCTTGCTAAAAGATAACTGGTGAGTTTTATCAAAATTTAAAACATCAAAGCAGTGAATCCATAACTTAAACATGATCATAACTGTATGAACTGAAACACGCATCAGACAAGCACACACAGAAAACAACAAAACAATATATGTTTTCCAGATGCGGCAAGAATCAATTTTACTTGCCTGGGCTAAGAATCGCAACAGCAGATGGACATGGCTGGAAATATTCTCAAGCACACTCGGCGAGCTCTTGTATATTTTGAGAGAAATGAATGATTTTCTTGTAATAAAATGAGCTCTTGAACTTACGTATAAATCATATATGTGGGAGCATGATTGCAGTAGGTAGAAGTACAATGATTAGGCATGGTTAGCTTACCAAATCCTTGCAAAATTGATAAAATCTCCCTACCACTATTTTAATTTGTAAACTTGTTACCAAATTTTCATAAAACAGATCTCCCATCAAAAGCATTTTATTTAAAGAAAAGCTGCTCCAGCTCGGGATTGTGCTTGGGACGAAAACCTTCAAGAAACCATCTGGACCGTGCTTCTAATCTGCAAGAAAAAGAAATCAGCTTAGACAACTGAAACTAGCTTGAACTGAAATCTGGATGATCAAATAACAAAACAGCCCTTGGAAATAAAAAGGCTTGCAATTGTGGTCCTATGGATTTTGGGGCGCTACAGAAATATTGAGACTCCACGGAATTCCAATTCCATAGTATCAGATCAAGATCCTAGATTTACTTTTATGTTCTGGAAGAGCTTGCATAGAGCCATGGGAACCATGTTAACCTTCAGTACAGCTTTCCATCCGCAAACGAATGGACAATTGGAAAGAGTAATCCAAACACTGGACGATTTACTTCGAGCGTGTACTCTAGATTTTGTAGAAAGTTGGGATGTTAAATTACCCTTAGTGGAGTTCACGTATAACAGCAGTTACGAGGATTCAATAGAAATGGCTCCATAGGAAGCTCTTTAAGGAAGGAAGTGTAGATCACCGACACATTGGGATGAGGTATGTGAAAGTACTGAATAGGGCCTAATATTGTAGAACAACTGTAGAAGTCATCAAAAGAACATGTGATTGTATGAAGAAAATGTAGAGTAGACAAAGAGCTATGCTGATAGTCATCGACGCGATCTGAATTTTGAAGTAGGTAATCACGTGATTCTGAAAATAGCACCTATGAAGGGTGTAATGAGATTTGGAAGAAAAGGTAAGCTGAGTCCAAGATTTATTGGGCCGTTCGAAGTTTTGGAAAGGATAGGGACATTAGCTTATCACATATCATTGCCACCCCAGTTATCAGTAGTTCACAATGTATTTCACATATCAGCTCTCAGGAAATATATTTCGAATCCTTTTCATTTACTACGGTACAAGCCGATACAGCTTGCACCTGATCTGACCTATGAAGAATATCCAGTGAAGATTCTTCTGAGAGGAAACCGAAGGTTAAGGAATAGAAATATCCCTATGATCAAGATTCAATGAGCAAACCACTCAGAAAGAGAAGCAACCTGGGAAGCTGAGGCAGATATGAGAAGTAGCTACCCAGATCTGTTTAATTAAGTAAATTTCAGGGATGAAATTTTTATAAGGTGGGTATTATAGCACCTAGAAATCAATAAATCGACATATATAAAGTTCAATGTTGGAGGGATCTATTTGTAATTATTCTGTTAATCAACTTTCATCTGAGCTGACTTTATTTCAATTAAGGGGCATGATTCTGAGAAACGGTCCAAGCAAGCCGGTTCTTTCCATCTTTTAATCAAATCAGTTTGGTTTATATTTTAATTGTTTCTAAACAGAGTAGCACTTTTCGAGAAGTAGGACATAATTAAAACCGTGTTTTCACTCATTGTATCATTAGAATTTTGATATAAATACTAGCAAATGCATTGTGCATCTTCATTCACAAAAGCAAAACTTCATGTACAGGAAAATTTTGAAGCGGTGCTCTTTGTAAAAAAGAAACCGACCAGAGTTTTAAATTTTTCAAAAGGAACCGATCGTGTTTGTGTGCGGATTTGAGTCCGATAAGTCTCTGCATTCATCGTCGTTGTTAAGGAAAATAAATTCTGTTTCTTGCTGCACTTTTGAAAGCATATATTGTTTCTTCTTGCATGTTTGTTTGAGTTTATGAAGTTTTCATGAAAATTATAGGATTGCTAAGGTTTTGATTCAGAAAAAGCTTTGATAGAAAAAGTTTGACGATGATCGCCCAGTTTTTCCTAAGTTTTCCAAGATGTTCTGTAAGTAGCTTACGAGAAGCTTACGCATTTTTGTGTCAGTAGCTTACACGCCCAGTTTTTCCTAAGTTTTCCAAGATGTTCTGTAAGTAGCTTACGAGAAGCTTACGCATTTTTGTGTCAGTAGCTTACAAGTAGGTTACCTGTTCTTGTTTACTGGAGTTTTCTATAGATATTTTTGATTCCTTCAGACTAAGGAAATCTTCCAAGCTGGTAGTTGTTACTGAACTAAGTTTGCGATCTGCTCATTGTTGCCAGAGCTGGTCTTCTAGTTGCGATCTGGTTGTCCAGTCAGCTAGCAATCTGATTTCATTTCCAGCCCTCTTGCGTTCTGATTTCTTTGTGTAGTTATTCATGATCTAATTGTCCAGTCTGAGTTGACTTTATGTGACTAAAAAGCCAGAGCTGGTTTCTGCTTTGAACCAGTACGCTCGCGTGCTGATAATACTCCAAGCTGATCCAGCTGAGGTCCATTCTGGACTGATACAGTAAATTCAAGTTTAAATTCTTCTTTTTTTAGCTTTGATTCGAAAGGATGCTTCAATTCATTCGTAGTGTGAGACCTGAAAGATTTGTGGATTAATTAAGCTAATTAATGGGGTTTATTATAGACCAGATTTGGCGTGAACAGATCTGGCATGGATTAACTTTGAGCTAGCATGCTTGGTGAGCGTATCGGGTCTCTATATTTTCTGTATTGGAAACAGCTCTGGACAGTTGTAGAGTTCTGCGTAGTAGTAGGAAGATTTGGGGAGTTGAGAAGTACTGGTTGGTAACTTCGGCTTTGGCGCTGGTCGATGGTAATCTACGTTGGTGGTCAAATATGGTTACCGTAAGTCATGCTAGGAACACTGGTTGAATATCATTCGCGTGCAGCAAAACACCGTCGTTTGGAGGAAACCAGATTTGAGATGCGTAAGTTGTTGGCGCTGTGTGAACTAGCCTTGGTTTAAGGGTTGGTGTGGACCGGTTTTGGGTTGTCTAGACCAGAAGGTAGTGCGATGTCGTTTTGAGTATCAGTGAACGCTGGTCAGTGCTGGTGTCAGATCTGGTCATTCGGATCTGAGTGTTTTGGGTAAGGAGTGATGCGACGCCATTTAGAGACACATGTATGAATTAGTTGGATTGTACTGCGACGCCCTTGGGTAGTAGCACGCTGGTTTAGAGTATAGTCCAGATCTGGAGTGGTACTCAGATCTGCGTGGGTATCAGTTTTGAGCCAATGTTGTAGGTGGTTACTGTTCATCAGATTTGGGGAACTTAAGTTGTATATATAGAGGACTTTGACCTTTCGAACGTGATATCTTTCCCAACACTTAGAAATATTTCCCGTAACCTTACTCTGTCGTGATACCCAAGTTACTGTTCACCGAACCTTATCTTCTCTGATTTCCGTCGGTAGAAGACTCAGATTGGAGCAAGAGTGGTAGCGCTGGATTCCTCTTGCTAAGGCACTTCGTTCTGTGCCGATTTTGGAGGTTGTGGTTAGCTCGAAGAGGATCGCGAAGGATGCTACCTTGTGTAGTCTGTTAGCATCGGCAGAATTGCTTTTCCGTTCATGTAGTGCTTTCGAGTAAGTACAAGATTCTACCTTGCGCTTCGTTAGAGCTAGCTGTTGTTTTAGGAAGGTAGAATAGAGCTGGTCGAGCTCGTAGCTCCCAGTTAGAGTTTCTGGATTTTACGTCCTTGAGCTGTTGTTGTTGTTTGGCTTATCAGGTTCAGATCTGAGTGCTCGGGACCTCGTTTGTGGTAATTATAGCTCAGAAGTGAAGGTACGGATGTGTGCTTATAATTACAACTTTGAGATGGGCTTGTGTATAAATGAGCGTGTGTTGTTATGTTGAGCAGTGTGTATGCTGTTATTCCCGTGCTGCTGCTTGCATCTAATTTACGTATGTTATTTTCCATGTTGTGTTGTGCATACACGCATATCATGTTGTACGCTCCGTTCTTGGTGATTCCTCGTGAGCACCCCGCTGTGAGAACTTGTGAACTGTCGTTCCTTGCTGTTGAGCTAATCCTTGTTGACAGGGTGTACGGATGTGTGCTTATAATTACAACTTTGAGATGGGCTTGTGTATAAATGAGCGTGTGTTGTTATGTTGAGCAGTGTGTATGCTGTTATTCCCGTGCTGCTGCTTGCATCTAATTTACGTATGTTATTTTCCATGTTGTGTTGTGCATACACGCATATCATGTTGTACGCTCCGTTCTTGGTGATTCCTCGTGAGCACCCCGCTGTGAGAACTTGTGAACTGTCGTTCCTTGCTGTTGAGCTAATCCTTGTTGACAGGGTGCGTGTGATTGTGCGCTTGGGTAGCTCCCATTCTCTCACATGTGTTGTGGCCTTTCTGTTCTAGTTTGTGATGGTATTTCGTGTGATCGAGCGCCTGGGTAGCTCCCATTCTCTCACATGAGTTGCGGCCATACCTGTAATCTGTTTGTGGTTAGTACCATGTGTGATCGAGCGCGTGGGTAACTCCCATTCTCTCACACATTCGGTAACCACTTCCAGCTTTGGCATTCTGCTTTGCATAGTCTTTTGGATCCTCTGATCTCCCTGTTCTCATGCATAGCATCGCATTTATAACATGCTCTATCTATTTGATGTTTTATGCTGCTCTCTGAACTAGGGTTTGACCCCATGTCCCTCCGGGGCTGCATTGTTTTGTTTGCCTATGTGTTGTCCAGGTTTTCCAGGTTTCTCAGCTGGCCGTGGAGAAGGTCCAGCTGGTGGCGCTCCGGGAAGTGGATAGAGTGTCAAAGTTATGTATATTATTTATATTAGGCAGTAGAGCAGCCTCCGGGGAAAACCCCAGAAGGATGTAATGTTTTATTGTTGATTTTGGATGTACACTGATAGGGGGTCACTCACTGTTTGTAATTGTATTTGTATCTGAGTTGGTTGGTTTTATGTTGTTGTAAAACCAATATTTTGAATATCTTTGTATTTTAAATCATATTTTCTAAGTCAGGCCAAAGCGAAAAAATTTTTAGCCACTTTTTAAATGCTACCGCGATTGTAATTTTGCGTGGTTAACTATGTGTTGTGCACCATGCCTGACATTTTTTGTATCAGAGCTTAAACTGGGATAAGCTCGAATTCTTTTGATCACACTTGAGTCTAGGCACTTTGTTGCATGTTGCATGTGCTTTACTACGTTCTATATCTGCTGTGTGATCTTACTGTATTAGCGTTTGTCTAGATGCCACCTAGACGTAGAGGTAGAGCTACCAGGCAGATTCCGGTAGAATCTGAGGGTCAGAATGAGGAGAGTCAGCGCAGTGTCCCTGTTTGTAGACGTGCTAGGCAGGTTGACGATGAGGTTGATGTGCTTGCAGCCCGTGTGGATGATATGGAACTAATCATGGCGAGGTTTCAGCGTATGAATCCTCAGACGTTTGATGGAGACGAGAGTAGTTCCGATGCGGAGTCTAGGTTACAGCACATACTGGACTGGCTGAGTTTGACGAAGTTTCAGCTGAGGAAGAACGCAGAGCGATGGTGGAGAGGTGCTTCCGGAACTCTTGAGGAGACTGGTGCAGGGATTACTTGGGATAGTTTCTGTACGACGTTCTGTCAGGAGTATATTCCGGAGTGTTATGTGAATGCCAGGGAGCATGAGTTTGACAACTTGGTTCAGGGAACCTTGTCTGTGGGTGAGTATGCTCGAAGGTTTTTTTCTCTTTTGGCTTATGTTCCTCATGTTTTCGGTCGTGAGATGATGAATAGGAACTTGTTCTTGGAAGGGCTTAACGAGGATTTGTATTCCTTGGTGTTGGCGAGTTCACCTACCAGTTATGCGGACACGGTGGACAAGGCAATGGACAGGAGATGGTTCACGTCCCAGTGTTCCAGGGGCGCAACCTCCTCAGTTTTCCCAGTCATCTCAGCAGCCGCCCCAGCAGTCAGCACAATAGTCTGGGCGCCACAGGTTTAGGCCTCGTGTCCATCAGTTCAAGAAGAAGCAGTGTTCTAGTTCTTCTGACTCGGGCAGTTCGAGCAGCAGTAGTAGTCCTAGGGCTACCTTTTGTGGCCAATGTGGAGGCAGAAACCCTTCGACGCAGTGTACAGGGGTTCATGGTGCTTGCAACAATTGTGGGTAGTATGGACATTTTGCACGAGTGTGTCCATTGGATGGATATCAGCACACCGCTACCCCACCACAGGGTCATTCTGGTGGTCTTCTAGAGGTCGTTCTTTCCTGTTCCGCTGTCGAAGGTAGGGGAGACTCAGTATAGGCCATTCCAGCAGTCTGTTCCTTCGGGGTTTGGACAGTCTTCCCAGCCCCAGTTCTCAGGACCTCAGCATGCTCAGGTGAATGCCATGACGAGGGAGCAAGCGGAAGGCACGCCAGGAAGAGTGATTTCAGGTACATGTACTATTTTTTATTTTCATGCACGTATATTGTTTGATACTGGAGCATCACATTCGTTTAAGCTGATGCATTTGTGGTTGAGCATGGTTTGCATACCAATTCTTTATGTGATGTTGTTTCTGTTGCGACTCCTGTCGGCGCGAGACTATTCTCCCAAGAGATATTTTTGAATGGCATTGTTAGGTTTGGTGAGAATGTGTTGGTAGCGAACCTGATTTGTATAGTGATGTGGTATTTCGATTGCATTGTGGGAATGGACGTGTTGTCTAGTTTTAGGGCCCCCGTGGACTGTTTCCATGGCGTTGTGCGTTTTCGGCCCCAGTATGGTGAGAAGTGGAACTTCTACGGTCACAATTCCCAATCAAAGATTCCGTTGATATCTACGATGGAGATGTTTAGTTTTTTGTCGTTGGAGAATTCTAGATCATGATCAATGCGTTGGACGCATCCTTTTCGTCATGTGTGGAGTTTAGTGACATCCCTGTTGCTCGTGATTTCCCTGATGTGTTCCCCGATGAGATCCTAGGCTTTCCTCCGAGGAGGGAGATCGACTTCAGCATTGAGTTGGTACCTGGTACAACTCTGATTTCTCGAACCCCGTATCATTTAGCATCAGCCGAGTTGAAGGAGCTGAAGGTACAACTTAGTGATTTGTTGGAGAAAGGTTTTACTCGACCGAGCATGTCACTGTGGGGAGCTACTATCTTGTTTGTGAAGAAGAAGGATGATTCAATGAGGATGTGTATTAATTTTTGGTAACTGAATAAGGATACAGTGAAGAATAAGTACCCTTTACGAAGGATCGAGGACTTATTTGATCAGCTTCAGGGTTCAGTTGTATACTCTAAGATCGATCTACGTAGGTACCATCAGTTGCGCATTCGAGAGGAAGGTGTTGTGAAAACTGCGTTTCGTACGAGGTACGGGCATTATGATTTTTTGGTTTTGCCTTTTGGTTTGACTAATGCCCCTCCAGTTTTCATGGATTTGATGAATCGAGTCTTTCAAGAGTTCATCGATCAGTTTGTGATTGTGTTCATCGATGACATATTGGTGTACTCAAAGACTCCGATGCCAAACAAAGAGCATTTGAGGTTGGTTCTCCAGACTCTAAGAGACTCGCAGTTGTATGCTAAGTTCTCTAAGTGTTAGTTTTGGTTGGATAGAGTAGTGTTTCTGGTTCATGTCATTTCGGCCGATGGGTTTTCTGTTGATCCCAGTAAGGTAGAGGCTGTTGTGAATTGGGAACGTCCCAAGAATGTGTCAGAGATTCGTAGAGTTTTTGGGTGTGGCTAGCTATTATTGCCGCTTTATCGAGAGATTCTCTAGTATAGCTAAGCCTATGACGCAGTTGACCCAGAAAGACAAGATATTTGTTTGGACAGAACAATGCGAGATCGATTGCTCAAAGAGAAGCTAACTACAACTCCAGTGTTGGCTTTGTCGTCCGATTCAGGAGGTTTTGTGGTGTGTTCCGATGCTTCGCTTAATGGATTGGGTTGTGTTTTGATGCAGAACGGTCGAGTCATTGCGTATGCCTCTCGCCAGTTGAAATCTCATGAGACTCGGTACCGAGTTCCTGATTAGGAATTGGCAGCAGCGGTCTTTGCTTTGAAGATTTGGCTCCACTATCTGTATGGCGAGCAGTTTGTGGTGTATACGGACCACAAGAGTCTTCAGTATCTGTTTTATCAGTCAGATTTGAACATGAGACAGCGTAGATGGATGGAGCTGCTTAAGGATTTTTATTGTGAGATCCAACATCAACCTGGGAAAGTGAATATAGTTGCTGATACTTTGAGCAGAAAAGCTCAAGTGTCTATGCTTGCTTCGTTGTAGATTTCGAAGGTTCATGAGCATCTGAACACTACTGGTTGGTGGTTTTACCCAGGTGAGGATTATGTTGTGGTTTCTTCTTCTCAAGTTGAGCCACAGATTGTTGCGAGTATTAGAGCAGCTCAGAGAACATATCCATATATCCATGAGCTCAAGTTGAAGGCTCCAGCTGGATAGTTGGAGGATTACACTGTCACATCTGATGGTTGTTTGAGATTTTGTGACAAGTTGGTAGTGCCAAATCTGATTGATTTGAAGGAGGAGATCTGGAGAGAAGCACACTGTAGTAGACATAGTGTCCATCCTGGTGCAAGGAAGATGTACCATGCCTTGAATCCTCACTACTGATGGGCAGGTTTGAAGAGAGATGTTGCTGATTTTGTTGGGTGTTGTCTGAATTGTCAGCAAGTTAAGGTAGAATGGATAAGACCTGGTGGTCTATTACAGAGTTTAGAAGTGCCCCAATGGAATTGGGAGCACATAGATATGGAATTTGTGACCCATTTTCCTCGTTCTAGCATAGGTTGTGATGCTGTTTGGGTTGTTATAGACAAACTTTTGAAATCTGCTCACTTCATTCCCTACAATATGACGTATTCTTTGAGGAAAATGGCGAAGCTGTACATAGATTTCGTGGTGCGATTGCATGAAGTGCCTGCGTCCATTGTTGTTTCAGTGGTAGCTGGCAAGACTCGTTGTCTTTGGTATAGTTTTCTTATAATAATAGCTTCCAGGTGACAATTGGAATGGCACCATTCAAAGCATTGTATGGGAGGAAGTGCAGATCGCCAATCTGTTGGGAAGAAGTGGGGGAGAAGCAGCTGTCTTCTCCAGAATTTGTGCAGCAGATGAGAGATCAAGTAGATCTAATTCGACTGCATATGAAGCTGCGCAAGATCGCCAAGCCAGTTATGCGAATCACAGGTGTAGGCCTCTAGAATTTCAGGTTGGCGATAGAGTTTTCTTGAAAGTTTCTCCTTTTAGAAGTGTGATGAGATTTGGTCTCAAGGGAAAGTTAGCTCCTCGTTATGTTGGACCTTATGAGATTGTGGAGAGGATCAGTCCTTTGGCTTATCTCTTGTTACTGCCATCAGATATGTCCTCATTGCATGATGTGTTTCATGTGTCTATGTTGAGTAAATATGAGCCGGATCCTTCTCATGTGTTGCGAACTGACGAGGTGGAGCTGGATAGAACATTGAGCTATGTTGAATATCCCTTGTAGATTCTGGATAGGAAAGAGAAACAGCTCAGGAAAAAGACCATTCCCTTGGTGATGGTCCAGTGGAGCAAGCATGGTAGGGAAGAAGCTAAGTGTGAGTTATAGGAGAGAATGCAACGTGAATGGCCTCGTCTGTTTGATTAGATTTGCGTTAACTCCAGTAGTTAGTTTTCTTATTGTTGTGTTGCTTAATTATCTTGAACTCTTGGTTAGTATCCTCTTGTTGCATGTTAGAGGTTACTGGTTGTTTTATGCGCATTGTGTTTTTCCAGCGTTGGTTAGTTGGTTGAGGTTTTGTTTTAGTTTTGGAGTTGTTCTTTGATTTCGAGGACGAAATCTTATTTTCAGTGGGGGAGAAATGTGAGACCTGAAAGATTTTGGGATTAATTAAGCTAATTAATCGGGTTTAGTATAGACCAGATTTGGTGTGAACAGATTTGGGATGCATCAGCTTTGAGCTTGTATGCTTGGTGAGCGTATCGGGTCTCAATATTTTGTGTATTGGAAACAGCTCTGGACAGTTGTAGAGTTCTGCGTAGTAGTAGGCAGATTTGGGGAGTTGAGAGTACTGGTTGGTAACTTCGACTTTGGCTCTAGTCGATGGTAATCTGTGTTGGTGGTCAAATCTGGTTACCGTAAACCATGCTGGGAACGTTGGTTGAATATCCTGCACGGTCAGCAAAAAAGAACAGATTTGGGATGCATCAGCTTTGAGCTTGTATGCTTGGTGAGCGTATCGGGTCTCAATATTTTGTGTATTGGAAACAGCTCTGGACAGTTGTAGAGTTCTGCGTAGTAGTAGGCAGATTTGGGGAGTTGAGAGTACTGGTTGGTAACTTCGACTTTGGCTCTAGTCGATGGTAATCTGTGTTGGTGGTCAAATCTGGTTACCGTAAACCATGCTGGGAACGTTGGTTGAATATCCTGCACGGTCAGCAAAAAACCGTTGTTTGGAGGAAACCGATTTGAGATGCGTAAGTTGTTTGCGTTGTGTGAACCGTCCTTGGTTTGAGGGTTGGTGTGGACCGGTTTCGGGTTGTCTAGATCGGAAGGCAACGCTGGTCAGTGCTAGTGTCAGATCTGGTCATTCGGATCAGAGTGTTTTGGGTAAGGAGTGATGCGACGTCGTTTAGAGAGACACGTGTATGAATTCATTGGATTTTAGTGCGACGTAGTTTTGTAGTAGCGCGCTGGTTTAGCGTATGGTCAAGATCTGAAGTGGTACTCAGATATGAGTGGGTATCAGCTTTGAGCCAATATTTTTGGTGGTTACTGTTCATCATATTTGGGGAACTTAAGTTGTATATATAGAGGACATTAACCATTCGAACGCGATATCTTCCCCAACACTTAGAAATATTTTCCGTAACCTTACTCTGTCGCGATACCCTAGTTACTGTTCACGGAACCTTATCTTCTCCGATTTCCGGTGGTAGAAGACATAGATTGAAGCAAGAGTGGATTCCTCTTGCTAAGGAGCTTCGTTCTGTGCTGCTTTTGGAGGTTGTGGTTAGCTCGAAGAGGATGCTCACAACAGATATAAAACACGCAAACACAAGCGGAAGCTACTAAAAAGCGGGTAAAATTTTTGCTTTTGACCTGACGGTTTAAAACGATATAATTAAAAATACAACAATACTCAAAATAGATATCGCAGTTTAACAAACCACCAGAAAAAGGCTACAATCCCACAACAACCAATACAGCATAACATGTATCAGACACCTGGTAAAAACCACAACCGAATATCACAAGATACAACAAAATCACAGGGCATCCCCTGGCTAACTGTACTGATACATATATATATGCTATACGCTACTGGGATACTCTAACCACCTCCTGGGGCACCTCTAGCTGGGTCAGCACCACGACCAGCTGAATAACCTTGAAAACCTGAACAACAAAACAGGCAAGGAAAACAACCAAGCCCCAAAGGGTCATGGGGTCAAACCCCAGTACGGAGAGCAACTATAAAACAACAGTAAACAGCAAGAATAAAATGCAGATGCTATGCATGAGACCAGGAACAACAACCGGAGGCTACAACCAAGGAAGGGAGCCAAAGAACTCAATGCACAGCTCAACGGAATATGCAACAACAGTGGCCACGGGGTGTGTTCAAAGTGTGGTAATGAGCCACTCGCCTTGACACCACACCCGAATACCAGATGCATCAAACAACTCAACCTGTCGTTTCCTCGCCCGTGAACTGTGGTAGTTAACCACTCGGCGCATGGTGGCTAACAAACCCAGCAGGGATATGAAGTGCGATATCACCGCTTGCCCTCAAATCCTCGTAAGAAAACAGAGCAACAACAAAGAAACAATGGCTGCAATAGCGGGAATAGAATGGCATGCGTGTATGCAACAGCTGATGCAACTAGCATATAACAAAATTCAACACAACAATATACAAACAGCAATCATACATGCCAATCCAACATAGCCATCTCTCGAATTATCCAAGCCATAACCTCTCTGTAATAAAAGCTCCAAATCCGTACCTGATTCTTGCAACAATTTCCACAATTCAAGCCTCGAGAGATCTGAATCCAACCTGCTTAACACACGTAAGATCTCAGGCAAACTTCAACAAAACTCACGCCCAACTACAAAACTCACGGCTGGAATCTATACACTTAAAACCAGCGCTCAATTCTATCCCATGCAACTTAACAGGAAGCTCAATTCAAGGCTAGGAACAAGATTTCAACAACTAAAACTAACGGCTACCTAAACAGCGAAATACACGCACGAAAACAGTAAATTCATGATTTTTCTCCAGCCAACGACAGCCTCCAAAATCGGTATGAGAAGAAATAGATTTTCGATAGGAGTCCAACGCTACCTCAAACGTGACAAACGGTGGCCGGAATCGACGAGAAAGCTCACGGTAAACAGTAACCAGAGGGTTAGAAGTGAAGAACGAAGTTGGGAGAAAATTTGATAAGTATGGAATCTGTTGTAATAATTGAAGGCCAAAGCTTCCAATAAATACACACGTGAAAGCTGGTTAAAACGTCCACCGACAAAACCAGACGATGCACTAGTAAAATCCCAACCAGCAGTCACAAAACAAACCAACGGCTGGTCGCTGCTTACGACTGGTCCTCAAACCCAAAAGCTGGTGTCTTACACAAGCAGAAGCTGGTCGCTAACCCAACGTCTGGATTTCCTAACAACCAAAATCTGGTACCAGACGTTGCGTTCCAATTAAATCAAACGGCGTCGCATAACCCCAACGTCTGGATTCCTTAACGTTAACCAAAACGACGACGTTCAACTCGCGCTACAGGAACACTGACCCGCATTGACATCTTCTCTCAGAAAAACAACCAGACGTCACACACGCGAACAGACCTCTCGCGCAAGCGTTACACTCAAAACGACGTCGCACCTCCTACGGCATCAAATCCGGTCGCTAACTCTCACGCGCTACAGGAACTTTGACTAGCGTTGACGTCTGGTGAACTAAACGCACACAACGTCTGGTGAACAAACCAACCAAACTTCACCTACGTCACCTGCTCCTGCGAAACGGCGTCGTAGAAACTAATTCAAACGACAGCGTATCCAACCCGATACAAAACACGCTAAGGCAACGTCTGAATCACGAATGCGCTACCAGATATCTCGCAAGCGGTAAACTAGCGATAGCAGATTCCTCTCACGAACAAAACCAGATCTCACAAAACAGATCTCTAGCTCAAAAATACCAAAATTTCCAGAATTGCTCTAAATGTGATTCTGACCCGAAATGCAAACAAAACCTTCAAAAAGAATTCCTAACACCCAGAATTCCTTAAAAACTGATTAATCCAACAATTAATCTTTATTACAATTTAAGGTCTCACAAGGATCGCGAAGGAAGCTACCTTGTGTAGTCTGTTAGAATTTAGGAAGAATTGCTTTTCCGTTCAGGTATTGCTTTTGAGTAAGTACAAGATTTTACCTTGCACTTCGTTTGGAGCTAGCTGTTGTGTTAGGAAGGTAAATAGAGCTGGTCGAGCTCGTAGATCCCAGTTAGAGTTTCTGGATTTTACGTCCCTGAGCTGGTTGTTGTTGTTTGGCTTATCATGTTCAGATCTGAGTGCTCGGGACCTCGTTTGTGGTAATTATAGCTCAGAAGTGAAGGTACGGATGTGAGCTTATACTTACAGTTTTGAGACGGGCTTGTGTATAAATGAGCATGTGCTGTTATGTTGAGAAGTGTGTATGTTGTTATTCCTATGATGTTGCTTGCATCTGTTTTACGTATGTTATTTTGCAAGCTGTTATTGTGCATACACGCATATCTTGTTGTACGCTCCGTTTTTGGTGATTCCATGTGAGCAGCCCGTTGTGAGAACATGTGAACTGCCGTTCCTTGCTGTTGAGCTAATAATTTTTGACAGGATTCATGTGATTGAGCTCCTGGGTAGCTCCCATTCTCTCACATGTGTTGTGGCATTTCTGTTCTAGTTTGTGCTGGTATTTCGTGTGATCGAGCGCCTGGGTAGCTCCCATTCTCTCACATGAGTTGCGGCCATCCCTGTAATCTGTATGTGGTTAGTACCATGTGTGATCGAGCGCCTGGGTAACTCCCATTCTCTCACACATTCGGTAACCACTCCAGCTTTGGCATTCAGCTTTGCACAGTCTTTTGGATCCTCTGATATCCCTGTTCTCATGCATAGCATCGCATTTATAACATGCTCTATCTATTTGCTGTTTTATGTTGCTCTCCGTACTGGGGTTTGATCCAATGTCCCGCCGGAACTGGATTGTTTTGTTTGCCTATGTGTTGTCCAGGTTTTCCTGGTTTCTCAGCTGGCTGCGGAGATGGTCCAGCTGATGGTGCTCCGGGAGGTGCATAGAGTGTCCCAGTTATGTATATTATTTTTATTAGGCATTAGAGCAGCCTCCGGGGAATATCCGAGAAGGATGTAATGTTTTATTACTGATTTGGGATGTACCCTGATATGGAGTCACTCTATGTTTGTAATTGTATTTGTATCTGCTGTTGGTTGGATTTATGTTGTAGTAAAACCAATATTTAGAATATCGTTGTATTATAAAGAATATTTTCTAATTCAGGCCAAAGCGAAAAATTTTAGCCACTTTTTAAATGCTTCTGCGATTGTAATTTTGCGTGGTTAATTCTGTGTTGTACACCGTGCCTGACACGTAGTGATAACCAATCTCCAAAGATAGTTTACCAGCTTAGAGCTCTGCTGCTTTTTATTCGTTCCTGCAGCCCGAGCTGGTTCCAGCGTTTTTCTTCAGATGAACTCCTAGAAGTCTTGGATCATCAAAAGAGTTTTTAAATAGCAATCCATAGAATAAAGTGATGGTCCCAGAAATAGGATCACTAAGTAAATAGGAGTTCAGAAGGGGGGGGGGGGTTTGGAATGAACTCCTTCGATTTTTCTGTTTCCTCTGCTGCTTTTTATTCGTTCCTGCAGCCCGAGCTGGTTCCAGCGTTTTTCTTCAGATGAACTCCTAGAAGTCTTGGATCATCAAAAGAGTTTTTAAATAGCAATCCATAGAATAAAGTGATGGTCCCAGAAATAGGATCACTAAGTAAATAGGAGTTCAGAAGGGGGGGGGGGGGGTAAAGAAAACCATTATTTTTTTTGTT
>KV017451.1:242609-257082 GCA_001598015.1 Dorcoceras hygrometricum
TTAGCAATAAAACGATGTCGTGTCAACTTATTTAAGCGACACCGTTTAGCTATCTTCGTAAAGCATCTGCTGGACAACAACATGAAGCGCATCTGCTGAATCAATACTTCTGCTGAAATCTCTAAGCCAATACGCTGTCGTTCCAACTAACTCAAACGCTGTCGTATAGATTTCTTCATCAAAGAGACTAAACCAACTGCTGAACTTCTTCAACAAAGAGTCTGCTGAAATCTTCTTCTGCTGATACGATACTGTGCGCTTCCACGACACCGTTCCAACTAATCAAAACGCTGTCGTTGACACTTCTTAGCAAAACACGATAGAACTCAAAACGAATACCATCTGCTGAATCTTCACGAATAACTGTTGTAGCTCTTCAAGAAGGTATCTGCTGAACTGAAACTGTTCATACCAACGACGTCATTCCAACTAATCAAGACGCCGTCGTTTAGCACTCCTCCAACTAATCAACTGCTGATCTCTTCATGAAAAACTCCAACTGATAAAATAGCACTTGTTGAATTCGACAACTGATCGATCAATCCATTTTGTCTTTTTGTTATCACCAAAACTTAATAAATATTGTTCTAACAGTTTTTAATTGTTTTAAACTTATGTTATAAAAGACAGGGAGAGTGGCGTCGCTGTCTTTGATAATTTGATCTATGCACCAGTTCAGTTTCAAAATCATATAGCTCTTGCATAAGGTGCTTCCCAAAAGCTGATTTTGTTTTTCAAATTTAAAACTCCTGCTGTTACGTTGTTTTTGTTGTAACAGTGTAGGGAGATTTTTTGTTTTAAATATCGGGAAGACCCATATTCGAACTCTTTTTGATTCCCACAAAAAGGGAGAGAATTGTTAGAACATGCATTGATTATTTAAGGTTTTGTGTAAATCAAAAAGGGAGAGATTGATGGATCTGTTTTGACAGATCCTGATTAAGTTTTGAATTACACAAAACCTGTTATTGTGTTTCTAACAATTCTACTTAGTGTACAGATTTCAGATCGAAGAATAAGATGAACAGTAGTTGAAGTCTGTCCAGTCGATTGTTCTCAAATATAAAGTTCAGCAGCTGGTTTGGTTAATCATTGTATACGGCAGCTGGATTAGCAATGGAGACGTCCAAAGTTGAATCAGTTGTTCGTAATCTGGCGGAGGCCAAGTTGAACCAGCTGGAGCGAAGTGAATCAGCTGGAACGATGAGGACCAGCTGCAAGCGCTAAAGAGAAGGTGGACCAGCAGGAACACCAATAAGAGAACCAGCTGGAACAGGAACTGTGAAGTCTGCTGGAGAAGTATCGAAGAAGAACAATTCAGCAGGAAGCTACAGTGTTCAGAAGTAGAAGAAATCAGCTGTTGGATTGAAGCGAAAAGAAATCGAGAATCAGCAGTGATGACGTCAGCATATATTCAGGAGAAAGCAATGAGCAGCAAGGATGATGTCATCACAATCAGCAGATGAAGAAAGAAGCTGGAGCGCTCAACATAGATGATGTCATCAGCAGTGACATCACAATCAGCAGGAAGCTATCAGCAGTTGTGAAGAAAAGCGCAAGAGATGAAGCGAAGTCGTACAAGAATTGTCCAGTCGCAAGATACTGTTCACCAGCAGATGCTATTTGAAGTTAGCGATAGTAAAACGATGTCGTTCGAATAAGTTGGAACGACAACGTTTTGCCTTCGCACTAAGAATCAGTCGAAGGATTTTGCGATGGTGACAATCAGCAGAGAGCTTCAACCAGTCGAGGGAATTTGGAGTTGGCGATAGCAAAACGATGTCGTTCGAATAAGTTGGTACGACAGCGTTTTGCCTTCGCGCTTAGATTCAGCAGAAGCGCAGAGACAGAAGAGTTCAGCAGAAGATTCATCCAGTTGAAGGCTACAGTGCTTTGCATATCCAGTCGACAAAGATTTCTGCAGAAGCGCATAGCAGTTAAAGAATGAACCAGCAGCGAAGCAGTTGACAATTTACGAAGAGTTATCAAAGCTGGATGTCAACTGCTGAGCTCAATTCAAATGGTGAAAACGACAAGAAGCCTGCAAAAGAAAAGGACACAAGGACTATTCCCTGTCGGTACTTTACAGAACATATTTGTACGGGAAGAGTTTTGTGTCCAACGGTTTGAATTTGAACAGAGGCTTATATACTTCGAGAAGAGCCATTGAAGAAAAAGGCTGGTGAGACTGTTGGTCGCTGTGAGGCTGTCGTAGAAAATAGATTGATTGCACAGTGCACCAGCAGAGGGAAAATGAACAGAAAGACGAAGCAATCGACCGCCATTAGAGAGGAGCTTTCACGAGAGTCGATTGCTGAGTTTTAATTAGCTTGTTTAGGAGCATTTCCCTAGTGTGTGAGAAACAGAGAGTTGAGAGCTTCATTGTAAAATTTCACACACAGAGATTCATTCACATCCATTGGTGAATGGATCTCAAAACCATTTCACATCAGTTACCGTCCAAGCACGATGACGTAAAACTCATGTGTATGTAGTTAGTCACACAGTTGCGGCTGGTGTGCATTGGTGAAGTCTAGGAGTTCTCGCAGCTGCTGGTTGCGGGATTGGGTCTGTACGTGTTGTATAGATGAAAGTCTTCTAATGGATCCTTCCGAGGTGGAAGAAGGCGAGATGTAGGACATTGAGGTCCGAACTTCCAGAAACAAACCAGCGGGTCCATTTCTTTAAAGCTTTCAGCACCTGCATATTTACTTTAGCATTCTCGCATTGCATAAGAGATTTCAGCACTTGCGTTTATGATTCAGCACTTGCAGTTTACATTCAGCACTCACGCATACAGTTAGCACACTTGCAGTTCACGGACGGAATCTCCTCGTCGAGACGGTCGGAACAAGTCCGACGATGGCGGTGCGTCGGGCCCAGTCCCAGAGTGCACTTTCATTTCAAGTCCATCACCGTGGCTCCATCATAATCCCGATCGACGATCAGATCGGACCGATCTACACAGTTTACAAAACTGAGTATTATGATGCGAAAACAATTTTTCGGACCACCTAATCCAAAATAGCAGTTTGGCCCCTGCAAGTTTCAAGGAGAGTCAAACTAGCCCAAACTTTAGGGAAATTGCATTTTTGACCCTGTTTAATTTTAGGAAGTCGCACTTCCATCCTTCCTCCTCCTATACTCAACAAATTAAGTTTAATTTCCGTGCGGGAACTGAGAAGCGAGTACTTGTGTGACCCTCAATGGTTCAGGGATACAGCTAGCCGTGGTTCCACAACATGTGTGACTCCGAAATCACAATTTCGTACTGACCCATCGGATCATGGTAAAGCGTCTAGCAACATCGCCCCATGACCCCCTAGGTATCACTGATAGTGCCTGCAAGAACCAGTTGGTCATGGTTAACGTACAGTACGGACCTTTCAATACAAATATCCCGATCAGATCAACGACCATTGGTAAATCGAGAGTCGCTAGAGATCCAATAACCATGCATACATCTTTGAGATCAAATAGTGACATCGCGTGTGTTACTAGGTTAACCCATTTACCTAAAACACCTCAATTACTCTGGCTAGAGATTTATAACACTATTATCTCCTCAGATAGCATAGGATATCCACGCACAAAGGCGTGCGGTGAATCCTCGACAACGAAGCATCGACTCCTACATGCATCGGGACCTCACCCAATCCCGACACTTGATGACCCCAACTGAGTCGGTAAACGGGTCAAAGTGAAGGACCTATCATGTAGAGTCTCAATGACGTTTCGAGTAGTAAGGGCTAATCTGTACAACCAAGACCTCGGACTTAATCCACTCGATAAATGGTAACAATTTGGAAAGTCCGAACGAGGGTAGTTCGATAGATCACCAGGTCACTATCTATCTGCATGCTTAGAACATCACAATGTTCCCTACCAATGAAACGTGTTACTTCGCATCGCAGATGCTAGTCTCAAGCTCGGGCGGCCTTATCCTCAATTTGACGGCCCAATCGACTAGGAACGAGTTTAGAACACACAGTGACTATTAGATGTGTTTCATGAGAGCCATCATATCCACTATAACATCTAACATACACTATGGTGCATTCTAGGTTTTTATCCAATTGTTAACATTATAAAATAATGAAGATAAAGAATACCATAAAATAATACGAATTTCATAAATTGTAGGATCGACCGCTTGCCGCTTTACCAAAAGCTATAGCTTTTGGTAAAGCGGCAAGCGCTCGATCCTACAATTGGTATCAGAGCGAGGTCAGGGGTTCGAGTCTCCCAAGAAGCATTTTCTATACTTCTTGGGGGCGGATTTTTGAGTTAAGCATGCATGGGTGAGAGCAGTACTGGGATGGGTGACCTCCTGTGAAGTTTCTCGTACGTCAAGCTGCTGACGTTGCGCCACTTGATCTGGTTGGCCATGTAGGTTGTAAAAGTGTGATACCAGATCTTAACGGGTAATACTATCTCTGCTGGGGATAGGGCCGGCGGTAGGGGAAGGGTAAGACTGATCTGTAAGGGAATTGAGACAGCACCAGCAGTTAGACACGCACCTCCCCTGACTCAAGAGCCTAACAGCCCAACCCTAACGCACACAATAGGTGCACTCTGTGCTGCCACATTATAAGGAAATAAAGTTGCACCTTGGCTAATAGCTATAGCTTTTGTCCTAGTGGTAAGCGTTTGATCCTAACAATTGGTATCAGAGCCAAGGTCACGGGTTCGATTCCCATTGGTTGCAAGGAGTGCAATTATTGGGAGGGAGATTGTTGGAGTGCAATAATTGCCCCTACTAGGTAGAGCGATCAAACCGTGGCGCTTGAGTTGCTATACGATTTAAAATATTGGAGTTGCACCGTTACCACCAGCCATAGCTTTTGGTAAAGCGGCAAGCGCTCGATCCTACATAAATAAAGATCATTTTACAAAGAGTCAATAAGAACCCACACGCCACAATTTGGCTAGTTGGGCACCTAATCTAACAATATCCCACTTGCCCTATAGCCAACTAATCATCAGATGCAGTCCCATTGTTTCGTGAGTTTTTCAAACAACGGTCCTGGCAAGGGCTTCGTGAGTGGATCAGCAATGTTGTCTGCAGAGGAGACTCTCTCGACTACTATGTCACCTCTAGCCACAATATCCCGGATTATGTGGTATTTCCTCAGTATATGTTTGAATATTTGGTGAGACCTAGGCTCCTTTGCTTGCGCAACGGCACCCATGTTGTCACAGTACATCGGGACTGGACCAACTCCTTCAGGGATTACGCCCAACTCTTTGTCACCTCTAGCCACAATATCCCGGATTATGTGGTATTTCCTCAGTATATGTTTGAATATTTGGTGAGACCTAGGCTCCTTTGCTTGCGCAACGGCACCCATGTTGTCACAGTACATCGGGACTGGACCAACTCCTTCAGGGATTACGCCCAACTCTTGGACGAAATTCCTCATCCAAATCGCCTCTTTAGCCGCAGCTGATGCTGCGATGTACTCAGCCTTAGTGGTTGAATCCGCGATGGTGTCTTTCTTGGAACTCTTCCAAGAGACCGCACCACCATTGAGCATGAATAAAAAACCAGAGGTTGACTTCGAATCATCCACATCACATTGGAAACTAGAATCAGTGTAGCCTTCCAATTTCAGTTCCCCACCCCCATAGACCGTGAACATATTCTCAGTCCTCCATAAGTACTTAAGAATATCTTTCACGGCCTTCCAATGCCTTTGTCCGGGGTTATCTTGGTAACGGCTCGTTACACTCAGAGCATATGCGACATCCGGTCTAGTTGAGATCATGCCATACATAATACTATCTATTGTCGAGGCATATGGCACACGTGTCATACTCTCTATCTCCTCATCAGTCTTTGGACACATAGACTTAGATAGAGTGACCCCGTGGCGCATAGATAGGTGTCCTCTCTTGGACTCTTCCATAGAGAACCGCTTAAGTATGGTATCGATGTAGGTCGCTTGGGTGAGTCGGAGCATCCTTTTCGATCTATCCCTATAGTCTGTATTCCTAGAATATAGGATGTTTCACCCATGTCCTTCATCAAAAATCTACTAGACAACCATACTTTAGTTGACTGCAACATTCCTACATCATTCCCAATGAGTAGAATGTCATCAACATAAAGTACAAGGAATGTCACAGCATTCTTAACCACCTTCTTATACACACATGGCACCTCGAGATTCTTGATGAAACTAAATTCTTTAATTGATTAATCAAATCTCAGGTTCCAACTTCTCGATGTTTGTTTGAGACCGTAGATCGATCTCTGAAGTTTGCATACTTTATGCTCACTTCCTAGAGATGTGAAACCCTCAGGCTGCGTCATATAGATCTCTTCCTTAATGTTTCCATTAAGGAACACAGTTTTACATCCATTTGCCATATCTCATAGTCGTATCATGCGGCTATGGCTAGTAGGATTCTAATTGACTTGAACATTGCGACTGGTGAGAAGGTTTCATCATAGTCAACACCTTTCCTTTGAGTGTAACCTTTCGCGACCGGTCATGCCTTGTAGGTCAGTACCTTACCATCAGGCCCAAGCTTTCTCTTGTATATCCATTTACACCCAATATGAACTATTCCTACAGGAGGATTAACAAGAGTCCAAACTTGGTTTGAATGCATTGAGTCAATCTCAGATTGCATTGCTTCAAGCCAAAAATTAGAATCAGCATCGAAAATTGCCTCCTGGAAGGTTCTTGGATCACATCCAATAGTTTTATCACTTTGATCATCTCCAAGAAGGAAACCATATCTAACAGGAGCCCTAGGAAGCCTTTCAGATCTCCTAGGCGTGTCCATATCATGCGTTGGCTCTTGAGGTGCGGGAGACTCACTTGGTACTTGAGTTGGTTCTCGAACCTCTTCGAGTTCTACTATCTTGCCTTTTCTGTCAAGTATAAACTCCCTTTCTAGAAAGGTGGAATTTATGGAAACAAACACTTTTGTTTCACTGGGATAATAGAAGTAGTATCCAATAGAGTTCTTTGGATACCCAACAAAGTAGCATAAGATGGATCTATTATCAAGCTTATCTCCCACTGTCTTCTTCACGTAAGCAGGACATCCCCAAATCCTCAAGTTTGAGTATTTGGGCGGATTTCCCATCCATATATCATATGGAGTTTTATCCACCGCCTTGGTGTGGACATTGTTCAACAACATTACCGCCGTTTCGAGCCTTATCTCCCACTGTCTTCTTCACGTAAGCAGGACATCCCCAAATCCTCAAGTTTGAGTATTTGGGCGGATTTCCCATCCATATATCATATGGAGTTTTATCCACCGCCTTGGTGTGGACATTGTTCAACAACATTACCGCCGTTTCGAGCGCATAGCCCCAAAACGAGGTAGCAAGTTCAGTGGAACTCATCATATATCGAACCATGTCCATCAAGGTTCGATTACGACGCTCCGTTACACCATTGAGTTGTGGTGTGGCTGGAGGGGTCCACTCTGAGAGAATCCCATTCTTTTTAAGATAGTCTTGAAATTCGACACTCAAGTATTCTCCACCTCGATCGGATCGAAGCGTTTTAATACTTTTCCCCAACTGATTTTCTACTTCAGCCTTGAATTCTTTGAACTGTTCAAAGTATTCAGACTTGTGCTTCCTTAAGTACATGTACCCATACCTAGAGTGATCATCGGTAAAGGTGATGAAGTATGTGTGACCGTACTTAGTGTTTGGCGCAGCGGCGGATCCAGATCCCGCTGCCGGAGCGCAACTGAAGATTTAAAAATTTGGACCCGAGAACGGTCAATACATAGTATAAACAGCAATTAAACATTCATAGGATGTTTAGTTTGGTACCTTGCTGGCGTCTAGGTGCCTGGCTCCGACCAATTTCACGAGGAAATCGGCACTTCAACGGTAGGCGGTTGTCGTTCTCCTAATCCGGTCCACGACTAAAATCTTGATCCCTTCGTCGGTCTTAACTAGAAAACGCGACGAATATTTCACGGATGGAATCTCCTCGTCAAGACGGTTGGAACAAGTCCGAAGGCGGCGACAGGCCGCAGCGGCGGCGCGTCGGCGGCGGGCGGCGATAGCAAGTAGAGGCGACGGCCGTGAGGAGTGGGAGAATGGAGGGAGGCGTGCTCTAGGGTTTTTGGAGTGTGTGTTGTCAATGTAACCCTAAGGCCTCTATATATAGACTTTCTATGGGCTTGAACCGGCCCAATGGGCCTGGGTCGGGCCTAGTCCCAGAGTGCACATTCGTTTCAAGTCCATCACCGTGACTCTATCATAATCCCAATCGACGATCAGATCGGACCGATCTACACAGTTTACAAAACTGATTATTATGATGCGAAAACAAATTTTCGGACCACCTAATCCAAAATAGCAGTTTGGCCCCTGCAAGTTTCAAAGATAGTCAAACTAGCCCAAACTTAGGGAAATTGCATTTTTGACCCTGTTTAATTTTAGGAAGTCGCACTTCCATCCTTCCTACTCCTATAATCAACAAATTGAGTTTAATTTCCGTGCGGGAACTGAGAAGCCAGTACTTGTGTGACACTCAATGGTTCAGGGATACAGCTAGCCGTGGGCCCACAACATGTGTGACTCCGAAATCATAATTTCGGACTGACCCATCGGATCATGGTAAAGCATCTAGCAACATCGCCCCATGATCCCCTATGTATCACTGATAGTGCCTGCAAGAACCAGTTGGTCATGGTTAGCGTACAGTACGGTCCTTTCAACACAAATATCCCGATCAGATCAACGACCATTGGTAAATCGAGAGTCGCTAGAGATCTAATAACCATGAATACATCTCGGAGATCAAATAGTGATATCGCGTGTGTTACTAGGTAAACCCATTTATCTAAAACACATCTAGTACTCTGGACAGATATTTATCACACTATTATCTTCTCAGATAGCATAGGATATCCATGCACAAAGGAGAGCAGTGAATCCTCGACAACGAAGCATCGACTCCTAAATGCATCGGGACCTCACCCAATCCCGCAACCTGATGACCCCAACTGAGTCGGTAAACGGGTCAAAGTGAGGCGCCTATCATGTAGAGTCTCAATGACGTTTCGAGTAGTAAGGGCTAATCTGTACAACCAAGACCTCAGACTTAATCCACTCGATAAATGGTAACCACTTGGAAAGTCCGAACGAGGGTAGTTCGATAGATCACCAGGTCACTATCCATCTGCATGCTCAGAACATCACAATTTTCCCCACCAATGAAACGTGGTACTTATCCTCATTTTGACGGTCCAATCGACTAGGAACGAGTTTAGAACACACAGTGACTATTAGATGTGTTTCATAATAGCCATCATATCCACTATCACATCTAGCATACACTATGGTGCATTCTAGGTCTTTATCCAACACAATTGTTAACATTATAAAATAATGAAGATAAAGAATGCCATAAAAGAATACGAATTTCATAAATAAAGATCGTTTTACAAAGTGTCAATAAGAACCCACACGCCACAAGTTGGCTAGTTGGGCACCTACTCCTACAATCTCCCACTTTCCCTATAGCCAACTACTCATCAGACGCAGTCCCATTGTTTCGTGATGTTTTTCAAACAACGGTCCTGGCAAGGGCTTCATGAGTGGATCATCAATGTTGTATGTATAGACGACTCTCTCGACTGCTATGTCACCTCTAGCCACAATATCCCGGATTATGTGGTATTTCATCAGTATATGTTTGGATCTTTGGTGAGACCTAGGCTCCTTTGCTTGTGCAACGGCACCCGTGTTGTCACAGTACACCGGGACTGGACCAACTCCTTCAGGGAATACGCCCAACTCTTGGACGAAATTCCTCATCCAAACCGCCTCTTTAGCAGCAGCTGATGCTGCGATGTACTCAGCCTCAGTGGTTGAATCCGTGATGGTGTCTTGCTTGGAACTCTTCCAAGAGACAGCACCACCATTGAGCATGAATACAAAACCAGAGGTTCACTTCGAATCATCCACATCACATTGGAAGCTAGAATCATTGTAGCCTTCCAATTTCAGTTCCCCACCCCCATAGACCGTGATCATATTCTCAGTCCTCCATAAGTACTTAAGAATATCTTTCACGGCCTTCCAATGCATTTGTCCGCGGTTATCTTGGTAACGGCTCGTGACACTCAGAGCATATGCGACATCCGGTCTAGTTGAGATCATGCCATACATAATACTACCTATTGTCGAGGCATATGGCACACGTGTCATACTCTCTATCTCCTCATCAGTCTTTGGACACATAGACTTAGATAGAGTGACCCCGTGGCACATAGGCAGGTGTCCTCTCTTGGAATCTTCCATAGAGAACCGCTTAAGTATGGTATCAATGTAGGTAGCTTGGGCATGTCCGAGCATCCTTTTCGATATATCTCTATAGATCTGTATTTCTAGAATACAGGATGCCTCACCCATGTCCTTCATCAAGAATCTACTAGACAACCATACTTTAGTTGATTGCAACATTCCTACATCATTCCCAATGAGTAGAATGTCATCAACATAAAGTACAAGGAAAGTCACAGCATTCTTAACCACCTTCTTATACACACATGGCTCCTCGGGATTCTTGATGAAACCAAATTCTTTAATTGTTTCATCAAATCTCAGGTTCCAACTTTTCGATGCTTGTTTGAGACCGTAGATCGATCTCTGAAGTTTGCATACTTTATGCTCACTTCCTACAGATGTGAAACCCTCAGGCTGTGTCATATAGATCTCTTCCTTAATGTTTCCATTAAGGAACGCAGTTTTCACATCCATTTGCCATATCTCATAGTCGTATCATGCGGCTATGGCTAGTAGGATTCTAATTGGCTTGAACATTGCGACTGGTGAGAAGGTTTCATCATAGTCAACAACTTGGCTCTGAGTGTAACCTTTCGCGACCAGTCGTGCCTTATAGGTCAGTACCTTACCATCAGGCCCAAGTTTTCTCTTGTATATCCATTTACACCCAATAAGAACTATTCCTTTGGGAGGATTAACAAGAGTCCAAACTTGGTTTGAATGCTCGAGTCAATCTCAGATTGCATTACTTCAAGCCACAAATTAGAATCAGCATCAGAAATTGCCTCCTTGAAGGTTCTTGGATCACATCCAACACTTTGATCACTTTGATCATCTTCAAGAAGGAAACCATATCTAACAGAATCCCTAGGAACACTTTCAGATCTCCTAGGCGTGTTCATATCAAGTATTGGCTCTTGAGGTGCGGGAGACTCACTTTGTATTTCAGTTGGTTCTCGAACCTCTTCGAGTTCTACTATCTTGCCTTTTCTATCAAGTAGAAACTCCCTTTCTAGAAAGGTGGCATTTCTAGAAACAAACACTTTTGTTTCACTGGGATAGTAGAAGTAGTATCCAATAGAGTTCTTTGGATACCCAACTAAGTAGCATAAGATGGATCTATTATCCAGCTTATCTCCCACTGTCTGCTTCACGTAAGCAGGACATCCCCAAATCCTCAAGTATGAGTATTTGGACGGCTTGACCATCCATATCTCATATGGAGTTTTATCCACTGCCTTGGTGTGGACATTGTTTAACAACATTACCGCCGTTTCGAGCGCATAGCCCCAGAACGAGGTAGGAAGTTCAGTGGAACTCATCAGAGATCGAACCATGTCCAACAAGGTTCGATTACGACGCTCCGCTACACCATTGAGTTGTGGTGTGGCCGGAGGGGTCCACTGTGAGAGAATCCCATTCCCTTTAAGATAGTCTTGAAATTCGACACTCAAGTATTCTCCACCTCGATCGGATCGAAGCGTTTTAATACTTTTTCCCAACTGATTTTCTATTTCAGCCTTGAATTCTTTGAACTTTTCAAAAGATTCAGACTTGTGCTTCATTAAGTACAAGTACCCATACCTATAGTGATCATCGGTAAAGGTGATGAAGTATGTGTGACCGTACTTAGTACCAATGCTAAGTGGGCCACACACATCAGTGTGGATCAAATCCAGTAAGCCTTGATCACGTTCAGGCTTGCCCGTGAAGGGTTGTTTAGTCATTTTTCCCTTGAGACAAGACTCACAAGTCGGTAGGGAGTTAATATCAGACATATCAAACATGTTACTCCTAACCAACTTGTTCATCCTACTCAAGAAAACATGACCTAGCCTAGCGTGCCAAAGTTGTGTCCGGTTCAAGCTATCGTTTTTCCTTTTAATAGTTTTTGTATGTGTTTCCACATCGCGAATTGGAACTTCTTTTAATTTTAAGGTGTATAGATCGTTTTTGCGTTCGCCAGTTCCAATCAAACATTCATTTTTGTATATATTGCAAATCGAATTGGCAAAATGACAAGAATATCCATCACTATCAAGCATAGAAACAGAAATGATGTTCTTTATTAATTCGGGAACAAATAAAACGTTTCTCAATAACAACATAAAATTTGAATACAGAAATAAATAAACATCTCCTATAGCTACAGCAGCAACCCTTGCTCCGTTGCCAAACCTCAAGTGGGTCTCACCCTCTCTAAGACGCCGGCTTCTTGTCATTACCTGAAAATCATTGCAGATATGAGATCCACATCCGGTATCAAGTACCCAAGAAGTCGAATAAGAGACATATTTATTTCGATGTAGAACATACCTTTTGCAGTTCGCAACTGCTTGAGGTAATCCTTACAGTTCCTCCTCCAGTGTCCAGGCTTGTGACACTGGTGGCAAACATCCTCAGATTTGTTCGGTTTTGAAGTCCTTGACTTGGGCTTCTTGGCGGGCTTTTCCTCCTTCGCAGGGGCAGAACGCTTCTTACCCTTGCGTTTGGGCCCCTTCTTCGCAGAGGAAGAAGATCCCATAAGGAGGACGGGCTGCACGCGCCCCTGTGCGCAACGCGTGATATGGACACGCCCCTTCCAATTTCAGTTCACCACCCCCATAGACCATGAAAATATTCTTAGTCCTCCGTAAGTACTTAAGAATATCTTTCACGGCCTTCCAATGCATTTGGCCGGGGTTAGCTTGGTAACGGCTCGTGACACTCAGAGCATATGCGACATCCGGTCTAGTTGGGATCATGCCATGCATAATACTACCTATTGTTGAGGCATATGGCACACGTGTCATACTCTCTATCTTCTCATCAGTCTTCTGACACATAGACTTAGATAGAGTGACCCCGTGGCACATAGGTAGGTGTCCTCTCTTGAACTCTACCATAGAGAACCGCTTAAGTATGGTATCGATGTAGGTCGCTTGAGTGAGTCCGAGCATCCTTTTCGATCTATCTCTATAGATCTGTATTCCTAGAATATAGAAAGCTTCACCCATTTCCTTCATCGAGAATCTACTAGAAAACCATACTTTAGTTGACTGCAACATTCCTACATCATTCCCAATGAGTAGAATGTCATCAACATAAAGTACAAGGAATGTCACAGTATTCTTAACTACCTTCTTATACACACATGGCTCCTCGGGATTCATGATAAAAAAAAATTCTTTAATTGTTTCATCAAATCTCAGGTCCAACTTCTTGATGCTTGTTTGAGACCGTAGATCGATCTCTGAAGTTTGCATACTTTATGATCACTTCCTACAGATGTGAAACCCTCAGGCTGCGTCATATAGATCTCTTCCTTAATGTTTCCATTAAGGAACGCAGTTTTCACATCCATTTGTCATATCTCATAGTCGTACCATGCGGCTATGGCTAGTAGGATTCTAATTGACTTGCACATTGCGACTGGTGAGAAGGTTTCATCATAGTCAACACCTTGCCTTTGAGTGTAACCTTTCGCGACCATTCGTGCCTTTTAGGTCAGTACCTTACCATCAGGCCCAAGCTTTCTCTTGTATATCCATTGTTGGGGATCCGGATCCGCCCCCCTGTCAGGCAGCGGAAGAACGAAAAACAGAGAACCGGGAGGCGATCAATACGAAAAACAAATCAACATTCTACGACATTCATAGGATGTTTAGCGTGTTACCTCGCTGGCACTTGTGCCTGGCTCCAACCGGTGTTTCAAGAACCCGGCTCTTCTCGGTAGATTGCGGTAGTTACGCCAATCCGGTCCACGACCAGATCCGAGACTCCTTCGTCAGGCTGCACTAGAAGCCCTGACGAGATCAGCACGAACGAATACTCCTCGAAAAACTAGGCCGGAACGTTTTCCGGCGAAGTTGGCGGCGGCGGCGGGCGGCGCACGGCGGCGGCGTGAGTGGAGAGGGGAGGCGGCGTGCACTTAGGTTTTAGGGTTATGAGTAGTGAGTTGTGTTATGAGTTAATGAAGTCATTAAGTCTAAATAAATAGACTTAAAGATGGACTTGGGCCGGTCCAACGGGCCCGGGTCCAAATGACGATATCTATCGCTGCGACTTCATCATAACTCCGATCGCCGATCAGATCGGACCGATCGACTCAGTTTCCAAAACTGAATGTTATGATATGAAAAACAATTTTTCAGATCATTTAACCCCAAATCGCGAAATGACCGTTTTGCCCCTCAACAGCGTCAAATCCCGGTTTGA
>KV017451.1:257353-274823 GCA_001598015.1 Dorcoceras hygrometricum
CCTTATCCTCATTTTGACGGCCCAATCGACTAGGAACATGTTTAGAATACACAGCGACTATTAGATGTGTTTCATGATAGCCGTCATACCCACTATCACATCTAACATACGCTTTAGTGTATTCTAGGTCTTTACTCAACACAATTGTAAATCATTACACACATAATGAAAGTAAAGAATGCCATATAAGAAAATGCGAATATCATATATAAAGATCGTTTGTACAAGAGTCAATAAAACCCACACTCCACAAGTTGGCTAGTTGGGCATCTACTCTAACATCCATTTACACCCAATAGGAAGTATTCCTTCGGGAGGATTAACAAGAGTCCAAACTTGGTTTGAATGCATTGAGTCAATCTCAGATTTCATAGCTTCAAGCCACAAATTAGAATCAGCATCGGAAATTACCTCCTTGAAGGTTCTTGGATCACATCCAACAGTTTTATCACTTTGATCATCTTCAAGAATGAAACCATATCTAATAGGAGCCCTAGGAACACTTTCAGATCTCCTAGGCGTGTCCATGTCATGTGTTGGCTCTTGAGGTGCGGGAGACTCACTTGGTACTTGAGTTGGTTCTCGAACCTCTTCGAGTTCTACTATCTTGCTTTTTCTATCAAGTAGAAACTCCCTTTCTAGAAAGGTGGAATTTCTGGAAACAAACACTTTTGTTTCACTGGGATAATAGAAGTAGTATCCAATAGAGTTCTTTGGATACCCAACAAAGTAGCATAAGATGGATCTTTATCCAGCTTATCTCCACTGTCTGCTTCACGTAAGCAGGACATCCCCAAATCCTCAAGTATGAGTATTTGGGCGGCTTGCCCATCCATATCTCATATGGAGTTTTATCCACCGCCTTGGTGTGCACATTGTTCAACAACATTACCGCCGTTTCGAGCGCATAGCCCCAAAGGAGGCAGGAAGTTCAGTGGAAATCATCATAGATCGAACCATTCCATCAAGGTTCGATTACGACGCTCCGCTACAACATTGATTTGTGGTGTGGCCGGAGGGGTCCACTGTGAGAGAATCCCATTCTCTTTAAGATAGTTTTGAAATTTGACTCTCAAGTATTCTCCACCTCGATCGGATCGAAGAGTTTTAATACTTTTCCCCAACTGATTTTCTACTTCAGCCTTGATTCTTTGAACTTTTCAAAGGATTCAGATTTGTGCTTCATTAAGTACAAGTACCCATATCTAGAGTGATCATCGGTAATGGTGATGAAGTATGTGTGACCGTAATTAGTGTTTGGCACAGCGGCGGATCCGGATCCCGCTCCCGGGGCGCAGCGGAAGATTTTAAAATTTGGACCCGGGAACGGTCAATACATAGTATAAACAGCAATTAAACATTAATATGATGTTTAGTTTGGTACCTTGCTGGCGTCTAAGCGCCTGGATCCGAAAATTTTCACGAGGAAATCGGCACTTAAACGGTAGGCGGTTGTTGTTCTCTTAATCCGGTCCACAACTGAAATCTTGATCCCTTCGTCGGTCTGCACTAGAAAACGCGACGAATATTTCACGGACGGAATCTCCTCGTCGAGACGGTGGGAACAAGTCCGACGGCGAGCGGCGACGGCAAGGAGAGGCGGCGGCCGTGAGGAGTGGGAGAAGGGAGGGAGGCGTGATCTAGAGTTTTTGGAGTGTGTGTTGTCAATGCAACCCTAAGGCCTCTATATATAGACTTTCTATGGGCTTGACCGGCCCAATGGGCCTGGGTCGGGCCTAGTCCCAGAGTGCACATTCGTTTCAAGTCCATCACCGTAGCTCCATCATAATCCCGATCGACGATCAGATCGGATCGATCTACACAATTTACAAAACTGAGTATTATTATGCGAAAACAATTTTTTGGACCACCTAATCCAAAATAGCATTGGCCTCTGCAAGTTTCAAGTATAGTCAAACTAGCCCAAACTTTAGGGAAATTGCATTTTTGACCCTGCTTAATTTTAGGAAGTCACACTTCCATCCTTCCTCCTCCTATACTCAACAAATTGAGTTTAATTTCCGTGCGAGAACTGAGAAGCAAGTACTTGTGTGACTCTCAATGGTTCAGGGATACAGCTAGCCGTGGGCCCACAACATGGGTGACTCCGAAATCACAATTTTGGACTGACCCATCGGATCATGGTAAAGCGTCTAGCAACATCGCCCCATGATCCCCTAGGTATCACTGATAGTGCCTGCAAGAACCAGTTGGTCATGGTTAGCGTACATTATGGTCCTTTCAACACAAATATCCCGATCAGATCAACGACCATTGGTAAATCGAGAGTCGCTAGAGATCCAATAACCATGCATACATCTCGGAGATCAAATAGTGACATCGCGTGTGTTACTTGGTAAACCCATTTACCTAAAACACATCTAGTACTGTGGCCAGAGATTTATCACACTATTATCTCCTCAGATAGCATAGGATATCCATGCACAAAGGCGAGCGGTGAATCCTCGACAACGAAGCATCTACTCCTACATGCATCGGGACCTCACCCAATCTCGACACCTGATGACCCCAGCTGAGTCGGTAAACGGGTCAAAGTGAGGCGCCTATCATGTAGAGTCTCAATGACGTTTCGAGTAGTAAGGGCTAATCTGTACAACCAAGACATCGGACTTAATCCACTCGATAAATGGTAACCACTTGGAAAGTCTGAACGAGGGTAGTTCGATAGATCACCAGGTCACTATCCATCTGCATGCTCATAACATCACAATGTTCCCTACCAATGAAACGTGGTACTTCGCATCGCAGATGCTAGTCTCAAGCTCGGGCGGCCTTATCCTCATTTTAACGGCCCAATCGACTAGGAACGAGTTTAGAACACACAATGACTATTAGATGTGTTTCATGATAGCCATCATATCCACTATCACATCTAACATACACTATGGTGCATTATAGGTCTTTATCCAACACAATTGTTAACATTATAAATTAATGAAGATAAAGAATGCCATAAAGAATACGAATTTCATAAATAAAGATCGTTTTACAAAGAGTCAATAAGTACCCACACGCCACAAGTTGGATAGTTGGGCACCTACTCTAACACCCTATCCCCATGAACATCCCTTAGCCGAAGCCATACAAGAACCAATCAAAAGCATGCTGAAAATTCATGAGTTATGCATGGATCTAAAACAATTGTGCATAGATCTAAACAAATCACATTCAAATCATGTATTGAACATTAAAAAAAGTTTACTATGGTGATAAAGGGAATCGATATTACATGCCTGTCTTGGAGAGAATGGATATCTGCGAGTTACCGACGTAGAGGACGGGAGATTGAGACCGGACCGCGTTTGAATCACCAAGATCTTGCAAATTTTGAAGCTATGGGGAGCAGAGGATAGGACGGCTGTTTGATGGTGTGGAGGCTAGGTTTAGAGTAATTTTGTGTTTTGTAAAATAATGGGGTGACAAGTTTGACCCCTAAAGCTTAATTAAGAACAGAAAAGGGATTTTTACATGCTTATCCCTTCACTAAGTTCCCAAGTTAAAACTCTAATACATGCTTTTAAAACTTCTAATTTTCGAAATAAAGGCCCTCTCAAATTTTAAAACACATTAAAATCCATTAAAAATAGCCCGTATAGGCGAAAACGGGTTCCCCTCCAAAATAATCATAAAAACCCCAATTTTCAGAAATTGTTGCTTAAAAATAACAAATTTATTCTTAAAAATCTAATAACTTAAAAATCTCAAATTATTTTCATCTTGATCGTCCCTAGTCTCGTCCACGCGTCCGTAACTCAAACAGGCTTAAAAATAAGACATGCATATCATGCAACAAAAAATCATAAACAAATCACATAAAATGACATGTAATTATCTAAAATTATTTTCTCCCTAGTCATGCCTTCATTTCTACGTAGTCAGGAATTTCTAGGCATTACAACTCTCCCCCCTTATTGGAATTTCATCCCCGAAATTAAGTACGTAACAAATAACTCCGGGTAGCGCATCCACATATCGGCCTCAGTCTCCCAGGTAGCTTCATCCTCCGAGTGATTCTGCCACCGGACCTTGACCATCGGAATACTCCGTGCTCTCAGCCTGTGCTCCTCTCGAGCTAATATCTGTATCGGTCGCTCCTCAAAAGATAGGTCTGGTTCTAACTGGAGCGGTTCAAAATCCAAAACGTGTGACGGATTCGGAACATACTTCCGCAGCATCGAGATGTGAAACACATTATGACTTGCTGACAAGCTGGGTGGTAACGCTACATGGTATGCCAAAGCACCAACCCTCTCCAAGATCTCGAATGACTCAATAAACCTCGGGCTGAGCTTGCCCCTCCAGCCAAAGCGCATCACGCCCTTCATGGGCGATATCCTCATGAACACATGATATCCTGCAGCTAACTCCAGATCTCATCGTCTCTGATCGGCATAACTCTTCTGATGACTCTGGGCTGTCCTCATCCGATCCTAAATTCTCGTCACAATATATGTTGTCTGCTGCCCTAACTCCGGCCCAGTCAACACTCTCTCTCCAACCTCGTCCCAGTGCACAAGAGATCTGCATCTCCTACCGTACAGCGCCTCATATGGAGCCATCCCAATCGATGCCTGAAAGGTGTTGTTGTACGTGAACTCTACCAGCGGCAAACTCGAGTCCCACGAACCCTGGAAGTATATCATGCAAGCTCTCAGCAAATCCTCCAGAATCTGGATGACCCTCTGTGACTGTCCGTCTATCTGTGGATGAAATGCAGTTCTGAACGCCAATTTAGTCCCCAAAGCAGCATGTAGACTCCTCCAGAATGCAGACGTAAATCGGGTGTCTCGGTAGACACAATAGAGACCGGTATGCCATTAAGTCTGACAACCTCTCTGATGTAAAGCTCTGCGTACTACGTTAGGGTGAAAGTAGTCTTCACCGGTAAGAAATGCGCTAACTTGGTGAGTCTATCAACAATCACCCATATCGCCGTGTACCCTCTGGGACTCCTGGGCAATCCTACCACGAAATCCATCGTAATATGTTCCCACATCCACTCGAGAATAGGGAGTGGCTGCAACAATCCTACCGGTCACTGATGCTCTTCCTTGATCTGCTGACAAGTCAAGCACTCGGACACGAATCTCCCAATATCCTTCTTCATCCCTGGCCACCAGTACAACGTCTGAATCTCTGTACATCTTCGTACTCCCTTGGTGGATGGAGTACGTCGATGCATGAGCCTCAGATAAGATCTCGGCTCTCAACTGTCCAGTACTCGGCACCCACATACGGCCTCTGAAACGGACTATCCCATCCTCAACTTTTTACATACCTTGTCCTCTGGCCTCATCTCACTGTCTCGACTCCTGCAACTGCTCATCGGAGGCCTACCCGTCTCTTATCCGCTCTCAAAGAGTTGGCTGAACTGTGAGCGTTGCTAAACTCGGCGAACAGCCTCCTGAATAAAACTCTAGACCGAATCTCTGAATCTCAGCCTACAGTGGCCTCTCAACTGACAAACATGCCACTACTGCAGTCTTCCGGCTCAAAGCATCTGCTAGTAGCTAATGTCACAATCATAGTCATTCACCAACTCTAGCCATCTGCGCTGCCTCATGTTCAGCTCCTTCTGGGTGAAGAGGTACTTGAGGCTCCTATGGTCGGTGAAAATCTGAGACTTCTCGCCGTATAAGTAGTGCCTCCAAATCTTCAATGCGAACACTATTGTTGCAAGCTCCAGATCGTGCGTCAGATAGTTCTGCTCATAACTCTTCAGCTCCCTTGGCGCATATGCAATAACCTTACCTCCCTGCATTAGAACTACACCCAAACTATTCAGGGATGCATCTGTATAAACCACAAACTCCTCGTGGTCCACTGGATTAGCTAACACTGGTGCTGAAGTAAGGGCCTCCTCCAGCTGATCAAAGCTCCTCTGACACTCGGGACTCCATACATACTTCGCATTCTTCTTGGTCAGGGCTGTCAAGGGCACTGAAATAGAGGATAATCCCTTGATAAACTTGCGATAGTAACCTGCCAGCTCCAAGAATCTGCGAATCTCTACTACATTCCTCGGAATCCCCCAGTTCTGCACTGCCTCCACCTTCGATGGATCAACTGAAATCCCATCTCTCGACACAATATGCCCTAAGAATGCCACCTGCTCAAGCCAAAACTCACAATTGCTGAACTTGGCATACAATCTGTGCTCTCTCAAAGTCTGCAAGGCTATCTTCAAGTGCTGCCTATGCTCCTCCAAGCTCCTCGAATAGACCAGGATGTCGTCGATGAAAACTATGATGAGCTGGTCTAAATACTGTCTGAATATCCAGTTCATCAGGTCCATGAATATCGCTGGGGCATTCGTCAGGCCAAACGGACTAAGAACTCATAGTGGTTGTAACGTGTCCGAAAAGAAGTCTTGGACACGTCATCCTCTCAAATTCTCAGCCGATGGTAGCAAGATCTCAAATCAATCTTCGAGAACACCGAAGCTCCCTGCAACTGATCAAATAAATCCTCAATCCTTGGGAGTGGGTACCTATTCTTCACTGTGACTCTGTTCAGCTCCCGGTAGTCAATGCACAATCTCATGCAATCATCATTCTTCTTCGCAAACAAAACTGGCGCACCCCATGGGGAAAAGCTAGGGCGAATGAACCCCTTATCAACCAACTCATGAATCTGCTCCTTAAGATCCTTCATCTCGGTAAGGTGCCTTAGAGATAGAAACTGTACCCGGCATCAGCTCAATAGAAAACTCCACCTCCCGCTCCGTTGGAACTCCCACTACATCATCAGGGAAGACATCTGCAAAATCCCTGACTACCTCCACATCAGATAGTGAAGGGCCTACTGAACCTCCAGAAGCGGTAACACTGGCCAAGAATGCCTGACATCCAAGCTCAACTAGCTTCCTGGCCTGGATAAATGATATGAATTTGGGCTTCCGCGGCCTCCTCCCCGCCTCAAATAAGAAGGCCTCCTGCCTTGGCGGCCTGATAGTCACTGTCCTCCGCTGAAAGTCGATCACTGCTCCAAACTCCGTCAACCAATCCATACCTAAGATAAGGTCGAATCCTGACATCGGCAAAACGACCAAATCCGCTATGACATCGTGATCCTGGAACGTCATTGTCAATTCACGCACGATGCTGGACGTCGTCAACTCCTCTCCGGAATCGTCACGACGAGAGCTACACTCATTCTCTCCGGAACAATACCCATCCTCTGTGTGAACGCACTCTAAATAATCGAGTGGGTCTCCCATGAGCCTAGCAAAGCGAGTATAGTGACACCAAGCACATGAATCTCGCCTGAAACAGAAATGTTACACAGGTACGTGTTTACGATCATAATAGATCCCAAAAAGCAGTTTAGAAGCCTAAGGAATTTCTAAGTTCGCTATTTCTATCCGTCTAAGTTCCCAAAGCAAGTTCTAAAGGTCTAACAGGTTTAATTAAATCAATCCAGTAACCTAAGGCATCGAATCTCCTAACAGTTCTCTACTCGGCAATTAGCGGATCTGTTGTCCTGGGAAACTACTTGGGTCCCTGCTTGCGGAACCGCTCAGTCACATCCTCCTCATGCGACTTCCCAGAATGCTCCAAATGCCTCTCTAGCATCCTGGTGATCTCGGCTAGCATATCCACACTAGCTCTCTCGTATGGAGTCAACTGAGGTGGTGGGGGAGGAGGAGGAGGCTTAGCATCATCCTGATGGGTCCTATAGCGTCTGAGAGGCATTCTGATATACCAAAACCTTATCACGTAAATCTAAGTGCATGACTAAGCGTCTAATTTAAAACTCTAAGACCAAAACTCATGAAAAACTAAAACATGCTGCATGAAAACATAAACACAAATCATAAAACAGTAAAACTCACAGACTGGTAGTGCGACTTCCGAGCTCCACGCAGCAGGCTAGTACCCCACCAGAACCACCGCTCTGATACTGAAATGAACCAGACTCTAGAAATTATTATTTTTAAAACATGTGCGGATTACTTAAACTTAAAGTGTGGCTCGTTCCCTTTAAAAGAATTTCTAAATAATTTTCTAAAAATACTTTGAGCATAAATAAAGGAATAATTTAAAATGTTAAAACATCCATACTGTATAAAATCAAATAAAATCAACTGCGTCAAAATACTGAAAATAACATGTTTTAAACCAATATCAAACTGTATCAACTCAAAATAACACTGCTGCGGTCAAGGGGTACTGCTGCAACAGGCGCTCAGATGTCTTCACCGCCAGTCGGTGTAAACTCATCAGCAGGGTCATCACCTGCACCATTTAAACCTAGTGAGCCTAGAGGCTCAGCATGCTCATATCATAACAAAGTACATACTAATAAATCGCATGCAAGCACATACTTGTAATAAAATAACGTTAAAAACATGAATGCGTGCATGATCTTAAAACATTCCTTCATAAATTTCATATCGTACATACGTAACATAAACATATATATGGCATGACATAACATAAAAGAAAAACATATGAGTTGTATCATGAAGTGTGACTGAAGTCGATTGATCAATCTATAAACCAACATACAACGTGGTGTGGTTCACCTCGATATCACACGAGGATCCCTATATGTCACACCTATATGTTGCCACTTCACCCCGATATCACACGAGGATCCATAGGCTGCCACTTCACCACGATATCACACGTGGATCCATAAGCTCATAAGTTGCCACTTCACCATGATATCACACGATGATCCATAAGCTGCCACTTCACCTTATATGTCACACCTATATCGTTGCCACTTCACCCCGATATCACACGAGGATCCATAGGCTGCCACTTCACCACGATATCACACGTGGATCCATAAGCTCATAAGTTGCCACTTCACCATGATATCACACGATGATCCATAAGCTGCCACTTCACCATGATATCACACATGGATCCATAGGCTCATCATACATCATCATAAGTCACAAATCATTCAATCCCTCGGGTTTTGTCCTTTAAAAGAACATTCCTTTAACATTCATAAAACATTAATGATGCATGCATTTTCATAAAATTATGCAAGTTTAAAAACAAAGCCCGTTAATGCATAATTCATCATTTTCTTTAAAATATTTTCGTACATAACATACTACATATATATTAATTATAAATTCACGGGATTCTACATTTTTTCTACTTCGGTCGAGGATTGATTCCGGGGCCTGGATCACCACTTCTAGGCTAATCATCGCTCTTTACATAACCGATGAAACGAATGTTCTTTTTTAACATTTTTGCCTAATTAAATTAAATTTAGACTTCTTAAAAATCAAGGCTAAAAGTGACTAATAAAATCAATTTCGACTTCTATAAATCAATTTGGACTTATGAAAATCGATTTTGACTTTTAAAATCAATTTAAATCAATTTTGACCTCAAAAACCGATTTTGACCAACTTAAAATCCCAAAAATCGTTTTTGACTTAATTAAAATTCCAAAGACCCCAATTTGGACTAAAAACTTAAATTAAACATAAATTTAATTATTTTTAAAAGTTGACTCAATTTTGAAACTTCTGGCTATTTTCTTTAAAATTGGACATTTGACTTAATAATTAAAATAACAGGTCCATAATTAAAATAACTTGGACCGATTTTAAAACGTTTGACTCGAGACTCGAAGAACCAATCCGGTCCAACTGAACCAGCCGGTTCAATTGAACCGAACCCATCCATGCAAACCCTAAACATCACCTAGCCGCCTACACCATGCGACCTTTGACATATCATAACTTCTACTATAACCCATATAGAATTGTATCCTAGGGCAGTTTTGGGCAATCCAACCACGAAATCCATAGCAATACTCTCTCATTTCCACTCTGGTATAGGCAAGTATTTCAGCATTCCAGCTGGTATTTGATGTTCAGCTTTCACCAGTTGGCATGTTAGACTTCTGAGACAAATCTGGAAATGTCACGTTTCGTTCCTGGCCACCAGTATAACTTCTGGAGATCCTTATACATCTTGGTACTCCCTGGGTGCAATGAGTATGGGGATGTATGGGCTTCAGCCATAAAATATGTTCTCATGGTGTCTACTTGGGGCACCCACATCCGGCCCTTAAATCTCACAATTCCTCCTTCTGAGGTATAGAGGTTGTTACCTCTTTCTTTATCTTGCTTAACCCAGTTATTTAGCTGCTCATCTTTCAGTTGTCCTTCTCGGATCTGTTCTATAATATTTGGTTGAATGGAGAGATCTGCCAAGATCACAACGCTATCACGGGGCACTATTTCTAACCCAAACTTCTCAATATCATAAGCCACTAGTCTCTGGACAGTGAGCTGGGCTAATCCTATTGACTTCCTACTTAGAGCATCAGCCACTATGTTTGCCTTTCCTGGATGGTAGCTGATGGTACAATCATAATCTTTTTCCAGCTCTAACCATCTCCTCTGCCTCATATTGAGTTCCTTTTGGGTGAAAAAGTACTTAAGGCTCTTATGATATGTGAATATTTCACACTTCTCCCCATAAAGGTAATGTCTCTAGATCTTCAAGGCAAAAACTACAGCTGCTAGTTCTAGATCATGCGTGGGATAGCTATTTTCAAGGTTCATCAGTTGTCTGGAAGCATAGGAAATTACTCTATGATTCTGCATTAGTACAGCACCCAGACCCAACTTGGACGCATTTGCCTACGTGCAGACTGCAATCAGGACAAATGGTAACCATAAAATTCATAACTAATTCTCCTCAACCAAATCACTTCCTGTTTGGATCTACATGATCCTAACTCGATGGGCTATCTCTTGAAACCAATCCCGACCACACAGACCTCATGGAGCAACGCACCCGACCTCAACAACTCTACTATCACGCACAGACGAAAAGACAGAACACGTGCTGATCATAAAATTCGTAAGTAATTCATTCCTGTACCAAATCGGTTCCCGTTTGGACTTACATGATCCTAACTTGATGAACTAACTACCTGGACCACACTTGGACCGAACCCTATCCCCATGAACAGCCGTTAGCCGAAGCAATACAAAAATTGATCAAAATCATGCTGAAAATTCATGAGTAATGCATGAATCTAAAATAATTGTGCATAGATCTAAACAAATCACATTCGAATCATGCATTGAACATTAAAAATAGTTTACTATGGTGATATGGTGAGAAAGGGTATCGATATTACATGTCTGGCTTGGAAAGAATAGAGATCTTCGAGTTACCGACATAGAGGACGGGAGATCGGGACCGGACCGCCATTGAATCACCAAGATGTTGCAAATTTTGAAGCTATGAGGAGAAGAGGAGGGGACAGATGTTTGATGGTGTGGAGGCTATTTTTAGAGTAAATTTGTATTTTGGAAAATAATGGGGTGACAAGTTTGACCCCTAAAGCTTAATTAAGAAAAGAAAAGCGATTTTTACATGATTACCCCTCCACTAAGTTCCCAAGTTAATCAAAACTCTAATACATGCTTTTAAAACTTCTAACTTTCTAAATAAAGGCCCTCTCAAATTTTAAAACACATTAAAATCCATTAAAACAGCCCGTATAGGTGAAAAACGGGTTCCCCTCCAAAATAATCATAAAAACTCCAATTTTTAAAAATTATTGCTTAGAAATAAAAAATTTATTCTTAAAAATCTAATAACTTAAAAATCTAAAATTATTTTCAATCTCGGTCGTCCCTAGTCTCGTTCACGCGTCCGTAACTCAAATAGGCCGAAAAAGAAGATATGCATACCATGCAACATAAAATCATAAACAAATCACATAAAATGGCATGTAATTATCTAAAATTATTTTCCCCCTAGTCATAAGGACGAGGACGCTGGCTGACGAACCAGTGTGTCCCTTCACATATGACGGGTGAGGATGTTGGTTGACGAACTTCATGCCCCTTCACATAGTAATGATGGGATTAATTCCATAGCTCCTGATTCAGATGATAGCTTGATCAAGCAACCTTTACCTATATATGTTATCCGAGCCATAATTCGAGAGAAAACAAGAAATGAGCACATGGTTGTCTACAACAACAGTTTAAAGAAAAGTTTATATTACTTTCTTTTATAAGTACCAGCAAATGTTTTCAGTATGTTTCAAGCACGTGTAATTATGCTTTCACAGTTTTTAGTTTACTAGATTATAGTTTCAGTTTATCAGCTTTTAAGTTTTAGCAGCTCATGAGTTTTCAGATACAATAATATTTATTGTTATGCATGTATTGCCTGTCTTTGCTATTCCAGATTTACTTATTGAGCCCCGAGGCTCGCTAGTTTTCTTGAGTTCAGGTAATGAGATTTTAGCAGAGCTGGATGGTGCGAGCTGGGCCAGAGCGGGGGTGTTTATCGTGGACATTAGCTTCCGTACTGTTTTCAGTTCACATATTTTGTTGTATAGACATTATGATACAATTTTTGTACCTTTCGGATTACTTCCTCGTTGTTCAATGTAATCTGAATGTATTTGTATCTTTGGTTATATATATATATATATAAGTTCCTCATTTAAGTATTACTTGTATAAGGTATATAGTTCGTCTCATTTTTGCGATCTGAAAAATTAAAAGAAGTCACAAAAAGGTCCAGTACAAATTGTCATCTTTCACTTTGCACCTTCCCAGTTTAATTATTTAAGCTTTCTGGTTCGGGGCTTTACATGATCCATCTCAATCGATGCTCCCTAAGTTGATTAATCTTGATTATTTAATCACTAATCTAGATTGATTAAGCCACTAATGACCTCGGCTTATTACAGTCCTCACCTCCCCACCCCTTAAGAGATTTCGTCCTCGAAATCAAACGTCACAGTCTGTAAACACCAAATCAGGTCACGACACAGATTGGAACTATTGAAGCACCAATCACATGCAGGAGAGAACTCAGAAGAAGATAAGGCTACCTTAGCCATCTCTAGGTTGCCACTACTCAGGTAACCTCTTCTCCAAAACACTAACTCAAGTGCACCGATACCCAAGGTATGGTCTGCACCGAAATGATTTCTCCTCTCTGTCCAGCTGTCACTGGATAAATAATACATAACAGTGTTTTCTCCAGCTAAACTCCATCAGTCCTCGACACACAAAAAGATCTAGCTCGCGCTTCCACGGGTTAAACACATGAAACTTCTAATGCATCGACAACAACTCAGCCGGCATCCGCAAACTGCACGCCAAAGAGCCAATCCGCTCAAAAGGTTCACAAGGACAGATGACTTAGGAGCTAACTCACCCTTTCCTCAGCCTCTCATCACAGGCTGAAAGGAGAAACTCGCAAAATGCACGATCTTATACCCGAAACGCATCACAACGGCTTGCAGGAAATCACTAAAAGCTGCATGGTCCACTTAGATTGGCCATCTGGTTAGGGTGGTATGCTGCTCTCACCGCCAATCTAGACCTCAAAGTTACCTGCAAGAGCTTCCAACATCGGAAAGTAACTCGAAAATCCTTGTAGGACACAGTAAAAAATGGCACATCATGTGAAATCACCGCAAGGTCGATGTAAAAATTCCACATCTTCTACAAACTTCATCCATACTAAAGAAACTTAGCAGGGACGAACATCAGCCGTCAACCTACTATTACACAAATTCGTCTCTCAACCTCGACCCAAACGAAGTAAAAGGGTAACTAAACCTCTAGTCTTGAGCTTCCACTTCCAAAGGAGCACTCAACAATGCAGAAGCATCGGAATCAAACTGCAAGCCTTCTGCACTACAAGGTACAATCAGGACAGGAACAGTACTCAAGCATGCTCCAAGCTGACTCCAGCAAAGCTTAACTTACTCAACTACACGGTCAACTTGGACTGGCACAACAAATGATCAGCAGAAAATCTAAGCTGCTTCTCAGCTCAAAGCTGAAAGCTCAACATAATTCTAACCACTTTGCCTGCATAGATCAGCACGGCAAAGATCACCAAGACTCCACGTTCTACTCAGCTCACAAGAGCCTAGGGTCAGCTCGCGATCCACGTAAGAAGATCTTATCTAAGCCGGTCCATCTTAATTCGAATCCAAGGCCTCTCATGCTGCATATATCTGCCCACACCAGTGCCTGATAGATAAAATCCTATCCACTTCTCCAAGCAACAGTTCCCTATCTCAATGGTTAGCAGCAGCATCAGCCTGGCTATCGTCGAAATTTCTACAATCCAGCAGGTGCACACCAGCAAAGGAACTCTAGAAGTCGGACTGTTCCTGGCATCATCTCCAAGCCGGAATCCGTATCTCTTTCCCAAGGCAAGTCCAGAAAAATTTTCTGGAACGACATCAAGGAACTAACGATCCATAGGGATTTCAACAACACCTTATCCACGATCTAGCCATACACTGCAGCACTATCTCACGGGACAATCTAACTCTCACAGACAGGAGTACTAACAGACACCACATCACACAAACAAGGCGGGGTAGACTCAACCCACACGCAAACACAGTCATGCAAAAACACACATGTGATGTTCTCGTGTCAACACAGAACTCGAACAGGAAAATCCAAAAGAAAATAAAATACCTACGATCACTCCTCCGGCAAATCATCAGCATTGTGACGCCCATACCCATGGAAATCAACGGAGTGGAGTTAATTGAAAAAAAAAGGAATAGAAGGGCTGAATGCGAAATTTGTAAGCTATATTTCCTTAAAAAATCGATATACAAACGAATGGCGCCAAAATGAAATAGCAACAATAGATTTGATTAACAGATTTGAGGTTCAAGTACAAAATGCGATATTACAATCACTGGAACTCTATATGAATTCTCTAATGTTGTAATGGATCTTAATACAGATTGACAAATGATCAAAAACAACAACGACACGGAAACACTGGCCTTCGATAAACACATATACACCACAGATGGTTCAGCTCCCGCCTCCCGTCTGCCCCAGATCTGCCTCACCTGCACCATAAAAGCTAATAATTTTAGGGGCTCAGCAGGTAAAAACTGAGGGTAACAAAGATCACTTAGCGCAGGCAGACACATGCATAACTTTAAATAATCATAGTTTAAAGGAAGATAGTTAAACATAAATTCTTTTCGTAAAATCAGATTTGGGAAGGCAACCCAGATCTCATCTATATTTTCTTGTGACTTATGGCTTAGAAGCTCTCCTTAGATCCATTTGTCGCTTGATCAAGCTACATCTAAATTCAGTAACAATATGGCCAAACATCGCCCAATATGAAGGGGAAACGGATTCCTTCGACGGCTATCTCACCCTTCCAATATGACCGTCTGTTATCTATGCCATAAATCCTTTAAAACTGAACATTACTTCCTTTAAACAAATCGCTGATCAAATTCGGATCACATAGCTCGGGGTTCACTTCTTTTAAAACTCATTTCTCTTTAAAATTGTACTGAGCGATAGATTTGGCTACATGAGACATATCTCTGACGTGGAAACAGATTTGTCTAAAAAAACAGTACTCGGGTACGAAAAAGACCTCAGTCATGGAAAACAGATTTTACCATCGAAACAGTATCGCTAACGAGAAACAGATGTGACTAGAAGTATAGCTAGCGTTAAGATATATTTGGCCTCAGGAATTATATCGCTAGCGGGAAAATTGATTTGACTATAGGAGTAGCATCGCTAGTGTGCAAGCAGATTTGGCTATCGAAATAGTAACGCTAGCGTGAAAACATATTTGAGGTGTGAGAAATAAATTTGACTATAAAATCATATCGCTAGCGTAGAAAAACAGTTTTGGCGATGAAACTAATGCTGCAGCATCACGAACGACAACCAAAGATACCATCTCCGCCTATCTAACCGGTACAAAATCCTGATTTGACCTACATCGCCGATTACTTGGAGTCAAGTCCAGACGTCGCCTTTCAATTTGAGGTGTGAGAAATAAATTTGACTATAAAATCATATCGCTAGCGTAGAAAAACAGTTTTGGCGATGAAACTAATGCTGCAGCATCACGAACGACAACCAAAGATACCATCTCCGCCTATCTAACCGGTACAAAATCCTGATTTGACCTACATCGCCGATTACTTGGAGTCAAGTCCAGACGTCGCCTTTCACCAGAACGAAGAAGTTATTACTCATACATAAAACTCAAATCCATACAGCTCAGTGGTTTTAAAATCAACTTCCATCGTACTAAAACACATTTGGAGAGTTTTAAAACAGAAACTGTGAGACCTGGATTTGTGTTTAAGATTAATTGTGAGAATTAATAGGTGTTTAGAGATTCTTGGTGGTTTAAGATCTCTGCTTGGATGTTTAAGTAGTAATTTCGGGTCAAATTACTCACTTAGAACAATTCTGGAGGTTTTCGTTTTTTTTAAGTTTGGGGAGATATCTGTCAGCAGACATGGTGACGTCATGTTTTCTGTTGTTGTGCATTGATATAGCAAATGCTGACGTAAGCTTTGCTGTTGAGTTAGCGCGTATTGTTCTCTGTATTGGTTTCTATCGATAGCGATTGGATTGGTTTGTAACGACATCGTTTAGATTAGTGGAAGCGACGCCGTTTCAAGTAGCGAGCAGATATCTACTGTTGAGAAGTCTGCCAGCAGATAACGTAGGAACCAGTCGTGGGGACAATAGCGTGTTTTTTTGTTGAGCGCTATACGACAACGTTTTGAGGAGCTAGTGACGTAATCATATCTGTTTGATTTTGATCAACTGACGTCAACGTGAGTCAACGTCACTGTAGCTTGCGATTGGTGGGGGTTACTGTAGCTTGAGTCTGGATAACAGCTGTTGGCAGAAAGTATTACGTAGGCTATGCGACGCAGTTTTAATTAGTTGCAACGCTGCGTTTTAGATGTCGCGACTGGTACCAGCTTTTGGAAGGATTTCACACGAGAGAAACCAGCCGATGATTTTAGGCGACCAGCTGATGGCAGATTTGATGACATAAGCGATGCGACGTTGTTTTGTTAAGTCGCTGCGACATCGTTTTGATTTGCATTGTTTGAGAATTCAGCAGTTGGTTCTTTGCATCTGCTGGTTGTAGTGTGCCTGCTGGTTATGTCGGTGGACTTTTAAATCAGATTCCAATCGTTGTGGGATTTATTTAAGGAAGACTTGGTCTTCGAATTGAGATACCAGATCCCATACTTAGTAAATTTCCCCGATTGTCGACCTCTGTTTCTCGAACCCTAGTACTATTCAACGTTGATTCTATCCGGTGATTCCCGTCGTTCTCGGTGGTTGTTTTGCTTGTTCGAGGTAGCTTTGGAATCCTCTCGAGAAGCTCTTCCATCTGATAACATTCTTGGAGGCTGTTGTTAGCTACATAGTAAATTTCCCCGATTGTCGACCTCTGTTTCTCGAACCCTAGTACTATTCAACGTTGATTCTATCCGGTGATTCCCGTCGTTCTCGGTGGTTGTTTTGCTTGTTCGAGGTAGCTTTGGAATCCTCTCGAGAAGCTCTTCCATCTGATAACATTCTTGGAGGCTGTTGTTAGCTACAGCGAGGTCGCGAAGTTACTGTCTTGGCCGTGTGTTCGCTGTGAGCAGGTAGCTT
>KV017451.1:303593-353056 GCA_001598015.1 Dorcoceras hygrometricum
GGAAAGAAATCTATCATCAGTCGCGGCGAGCGGCGGGAAGCGTCGACCAGCGGGCGATAATCGTGCGGTCATCCCAGCGCACAGCGGCGCATCCTCGCACGACGGGCGGCGAGATTCCATCGGCCACCAACGCGCTGGACAAGGCCAACGAATGCGCGCCATGCGCGGCCGGCGCGCAGGCGTCGCGCGCAATCTTGCGCGCGGCGAGGACAATGAGGCACCGCCATGCGCGGCGGCACCGTGACCGTGCGAGGTCGATTTTTCTTCGTCTCGATTCTGAAAATCAAAGGTTAGATACAATTATGGCAATTCGTATGATCAGATCCGGGAAACCATGGCACTGATACCACTGTTGGGGATCCGGATCCACCCCCCGGTCAGGCAGCGGAAGAACAATAATATAGAACCGGGAGGCGATCAATACGATAATCAAATCTACATGTATCGACATACATAGGGTGTTTCAGGCGTGTTACCTCGCTGGCACTTGTGCCTGGCTCCAACCGGTGTTTCAAAAACCCGGCGCTTCTCGGTAGATTGCGGTAGATACACCAATCCGGTCCACGACTAGATCCGAGATTCCTTCGTCAGACTGCACTAGAAGTCCTGACGAGATCAGCACGAACGGATTCTCCTCGAAAAACTAGGCCGGAACAAAATGCCGGCGAAGTTGGGCGGCGGCGGCGGCGGCGCACGGCGGCGGCGTGGTCGAGGGAGGAGAAGAGAGGGAGGCGGCGGTTTTCTAGGTTTAGGGTTGATAGACTTTTTGTCAATTATGAAGTATGTTAACATTAAGTCCAATAATCATCATTAAATCTCGGGCGGCCTTATCCTCATTTTGACGGCCCAATCGACTAGGAACATGTTTAGAATACACAGCGACTATTAGATGTGTTTCATGATAGCCGTCATACCCACTATCACATCTAACATACGCTTTAGTGTATTCTAGGTCTTTACTCAACACAATTGTAAATCATTACACACATAATGAAAGTAAAGAATGCCATATAAAAGAATGCGAATATCATATATAAAGATCGTTTGTACAAGAATCAATAAAACCCACACGCCACAAGTTGGCTAGTTGGGCATCTACTCTAACAACTGATCCGTCTATCCATGAGTTGAAGTTGAAGGTCAGGGCTGGCGAACTTGAGGATTATTCTGTCTCTTCCGATGGTTGTTTGCGTTTCCGGGGTAGGTTGGTTGTGCCCAATTTGATTGATTTGAAGGATGAGATCTTTCGGGAAGCGCATTGTAGCAGACATAGTGTTCATCCTGGTGCACGGAAGATGTACCACGCTTTGAAGCCGCACTTTTGGTGGGCTGGCCTAAAGAGCGACGTTGCTGGTCTTGTCGCTCGTTGCTTGAATTTTCAGATGGTAAAGGCCGAAAGGATGAGACCCGGTGGTTTGTTGCAGAGTTTGGAAGTGCCCCAATGGAATTGGGAGCAAATTGCTATGGATTTCGTGACGCATCTGCCTCGTTCCCGTAGAGGATGCGATGCTATTTGGGTGGTTATAAACCGACTATCGAAGTCTGCACATTTCATTCCCTATGGGATGACCTTCTCGTTGAAGAAAATGGCGAAGCTGTACGTTGATTTTGTGGTTAGACTGCACGGTGTGCCTGTTTCGATCGTTTCCGACCGAGATCCGAGTTTTACTTCCAGGTTTTGGAAGAGTTTGCGACTATCGAAGTCTGCACATTTCATTCCCTATGGGATGACCTTCTCGTTGAAGAAAATGGCGAAGCTGTACGTTGATTTTGTGGTTAGACTGCACGGTGTGCCTGTTTCGATCGTTTCCGACCGAGATCCGAGTTTTACTTCCAGGTTTTGGAAGAGTTTGCAAACAGCTTTGGGTACCAGATTGGCGATGAGCACCGCGACTATCGAAGTCTGCACATTTCATTCCCTATGGGATGACCTTCTCGTTGAAGAAAATGGCGAAGCTGTACGTTGATTTTGTGGTTAGACTGCACGGTGTGCCTGTTTCGATCGTTTCCGACCGAGATCCGAGTTTTACTTCCAGGTTTTGGAAGAGTTTGCAAACAGCTTTGGGTACCAGATTGGCGATGAGCACCGCGTATCACCCCCAGACAGATGGCCAATCTGAGAGAACTATCCATACGTTGGAGGATATGTTACGAGCAGTTGTGTTGGATTTCGGAGGTAGCTGGCAAGAAGCGTTGTCTTTATTAGAGTTTTCCTACAATAACAGCTATCAGGTGATGATTGGCATGGTGCCGTTTGAGGCTTTATATGGTAGAAAGTGCAGATCGCCGGTATGTTGGGAAGAAGTGGGGGAGAAGCAGCTATCTGCCCCTGACTTTGTGCAGCAAATGAAAGATCATGTGGATCTTATTAGACAGCGGATGAAAGCTGCCAAGGATCGCCAAGCCAGTTATGCGAATAAGAGGCGTCGACCTCTTGAGTTTCAGGTTGGTGATCGTGTATTCCTTAAAGTTTCTCCGTTTCACAGTGTCATGCGCTTTGGACATAAGGGAAAGTTAGCCCCTCGTTACGTTGGACCGTATTAGATTGTTGAGAGGATTGGCCCTTTAGCGTATCGGCTGTTGTTGCCGCCATATTTATCTTCTCTACATGACGTCTTTCATGTTTCCATGGTGAGGAAGTATGAGCCAGATCCATCTCATGTGCTTAGGACTGACGAGGTGGAGCTAGATCAGTCGTTGAGCTATCAGAAATATCCCTTGCAGATCCTTGGCAGAAAAGAGAAACAGTTGTGGAATAAGACCATTCCGTTAGTAATGGTGTAGTGGAGCAAACATGGTAGGGAAGAAGATACTTGGGAGCTGGAAGAAAAGATGCAGTGCGAGTGGCCGCATCTATTTGAGTAGCTGTTGAGCTAAATTTCCAGTAGTTTGTAGCTTTTGGTTGTAATTCTTCCCTAGTTGTTGTCAAACGTTTGCTCAGTTATCTTGAACTCTTGGCCTTGTGTTAGGCGAGCTGTTGTTTGGTTTATGCTGTTGTATTGAATGTTCAAAATTGTTATTTGATTTCGAGGACAAAATCCTTTTTAGTGGGGGAGAAATGTGAGACCTGGATTTGTGTTTAAGATTAATTGTGAGAATTAATCGGTGTTTAGAGATTCTTGGTGGTTTCAGATCTCTGCTTGGATGTTTATGTAGTAATTTTGGGTCAAATTCCTCACTTAGAAAAATTCAGGAGGTTTTCGTTTTTTTTGAAGTTTGGGGAGATATCTGTCAGCAGACATGGTGACGTCATGTTTTCTGTTGTTGTGCGTTGATATAGCAAATGCTGACGTAAGCTTTGTTGTTGAGTTAGCGTGTATTGTTCTATGTATTGGTTTCTGTCGACAGCGATTGGATTGGTTTGTAACGACGTCGTTAACATTAGTGGAAGCGACGCCGTTTCAAGTAGCGAGCAGATATCTACTGTTGAGAAGTCTGCCAGCAGATAACGTAGGAACCTGTCGTGGGGACAATAACGTGTTTTTGTGTTCAGCGCTATACGACACCGTTTTGAGGAGCTAGTGACGTAAGCATATCTGTTTGATTTTGATCAGCAGACGTCAATGTCAGTCAACGTCACTGTAGCTTGCGACTGGTGGGGGTTACTGTAGCTTGCGTCTGGATAACCAGCTGTTGGCAGAAAGTATTACGTAGGCTATGCGATGCCGTTTTAATTAGTTGCAGTGCTGCGTTTTAGATGTCGCGACTGGTACCAGCTTTTGGAAGGATTTCACGCGAGAGAAACCAGCCAATGATTTTAGGCGACCAGCTGATGGCAGATTTTATGACGTAAGCGGTGCGACATCGTTTTGTTAAGTCGCTGTGACATCGTTTTGATTTGTGTTGTTTGAGAATTCAGCAGTTGGTTCTTTGCATCTGCTGGTTCTAGTGTGCTTTCTGGTTATGTCGGTGGACTTTTAAATCAGATTCCAGCCGTTGTGGGATTTATTTAAGGAAGACTTGGTCTTCGAATTGAGATACCAGATCCCATACTTAGTAAATTTCCCCGATTGTCGACCTCTGTTTCTCGAACCCTAGTACTGTTCACCGTTGATTCTATCTGGTGATTCTCGTCGTTCTCGGTGGTTGTTTTGCTTGTTCGAGGTAGCGTTGGAATCCTCTCGAGAAGCTCTTCCATCTTACACAATTCTTGGAGGCTGTTGTTATCTAGAGCGAGGTCGTGAAGTTACTGTCTTGGCCGTGTGTTCGCTGTGAGCAGGTAGCTTCGAATTGTTGTAATATCTTAGCTTTAGTAAGTTGATTTAAGCTCCCTGTTAAGTGGTATTGATGGGATTGATCGCTGGTTGAGTTGTAACTCCCGGCAGTACCTTCTGTGTATTTGAGTCCCGATGATTTATGCCCCTGTGTGCTTTGACAGGTTGTTGTTCAGCTTTCTCGGGACCTTTGTTGTGGTAATTATTACACAGAAATAAAAGGTACGGATTGGAGCTTGTAATACAGCGATGTTATGGCTTGGATAATTTGTGAGATGGCTATTCCTGGCTGCTGTTTTCTGAGATGACAATTGATTATGTGGTGTATACTTGCTGATGTCAGGCCTCGTGCTCTAAACAGAGTAAAATCATACAAACACATGCGGAAGCTATCAAAAAAGCGGGTAAAATTTTCGCTTTTGGCCTGACGGTTTAAAACAATATAATTTAAAATAATGCGATACTCAAAAAAGATATCACAGTTTAATAAAAACAACCAATAGTATAGCATAACAGCATCAACACAATAACATGTATAAAATTCCCACAACCCAATACAACAGCAAAGCGCAGGGCATGCCCTAGCTAGGAATACTGATACATATAAATACGCTATACGCTACTGGGATACTCTAACCACCTCCTGGGGCACCACCAGCTGGGTTATAACCACGACCAGCTGTAAAACCTGGGTTCCCTGAAAACAATACAAACAAGGAAACAAACCAAGCCCCAGAAGGACATGGGGTCAAACCCCAGTACGGAGAGCAACAGAAATAGCTAAAAGAACGCATAAGATAAAATGCAGATGCTATGCATGAGACACATTATAACAACGGAAGGCTCGACCAACAAGGGAGCTAAGAAACTCAAGCACAGCTCCAAGAATCTGCAACAACAGTGGCCACGGGGTGTGTTCACAGTGTGGTAATTAGCCACTCGCCGTGATACTACACCCAAATACCAGATGCAGCAAACAACTCAACCTGCCGTTGCCTCGCCCATGAACTATGGTAGTTAACCACTCGGCGCATGGTGGCTAACGATCCCAGCAGGGAGATGAGAGTGCGGTATTTCCGCTCGCCCTCGCATCCTGGTAAGAATCAACAACAGCAATACAAGATACAAAGCTGCAAAATACGATACACAAGGGATCTGAAATATGCGTGAACAAATGCGTGTATGCAATTCACATGAAACAGCTAGCATAAACACCAATGCTCAACAAGCAATACACAGATAGGTTCACCGAAACATCCCAGCAGCCTTGCATAATATCTCACGCCAATTCCAAGCTACATCAAGCTCAGATCCGTACCTTATACTTTTGTACAACAATTACTACAAAACAGTCCCGAGAGATCTGGATAGCAACCTGCTAAATACACAACACACAGATCTCAAAAGCTGCACAGAAACTCACGGCCAATTACAGAAGCTCAAGGCTGGGAGCCACGCTCAACCAACACAATTACTACCAAAACAACTTACTGGAGGCTTAAAACAATGCTAGGAACAAGATCTCATCACAAAGGAACGAAGTTCTACCTGCACTACAAAACGCACAATCGGGCAGCAACTTCGTGTTCCTCAACTAGCCAACCACAACCTCCAAAAGTGGTATGGATTGATAGAGCTTCGCAAGAGGAGTCCAATGCTACCTCGAACGTATCAAACAACGGCCGGAAACGATGGTAATTGCCGTAGAAAATCTACTGTGAACAGTAACCTAGGGTTCGAAGCGAAGAACACAATCGAGAAATATTTCACTAAGTATGAAATCTGGTGCTCGAAATCGAAGACCAAGTCTTCCTTAAATACATCTCGCAAAAGCTGGTTAAATTATCCACCGACATAACCAGCAGGCACCAACAAACCAGCAGATGCGAAGAACCAACTGCTGAATTCTCAACCCACGCTAAACAAAACGACGTCGTAGAACACTACCTACGACTGGTTCTCAACCAAAAGTTGGGCAACCAGACGACTGGTTTAAACATCACGGGAATTCCTCCAAAAGCTGGTACCAGTCGCGACATCTAAAATGCAGCGTTGCAACTAATCTAAACGGCGTCGCACAACTGACGTCATCCAGTCGCTAGCTCTCGCGCAATACCAGCTGCAAGCTACAGTAGCGAACAAATCTCTCACAGCTGGACAACCAGCCGCAACATCCAAACGACGACGTTTCCTTCTCGCGCTACTGTGATGTTAACCCGCGTTGAGATCTGCTTCGACTGAACAACCAGCAGGTACTCACACACGCGATCAGATCTCACACTAGCGCTACACCAAAACGACGTCGCTCCAACTTATTCAAACGACACCATATCCAACTCGATACAAATTCACGCTAAGACAACAACTGATATTACAAGTGCTACCAGATCTCTCCAAACGACGGCGTTTTGGAATCTCGCGCTACAAAAACACGCTACGACTGGATTTCACAAATTCGACTAGCTTTCACCCAAAAACCAGTTTTCACACAAAAATCTCAAAAACACGAAAACTCCCAGAATTGCTCCACATGCTATTTCAGACCCGAAAATGCAAACCAAACATACAAACAGAGATCTAAACCACCAGAAATCTCTAAAAACCGATACATTCCAACAATTAATCTCTTATACAAATTCAGGTCTCACATTTCTGCCCCACTAAAAAGAATTTCGTCCCCGAAATCAAACAACAATTCTGGCACAACAACACAGCAACAGCAAGATACAAACAGAACTCGCCCAACACAAGGCCAAGATTTCAAGATAACTGAGCAAACATATAACAATAACTAGGGAATAAATACAACCAAAAGCTACAAACTACTGGAAATTTAGCTCAACAGCTACTCAAACAGATGCGGCCACTCGTGCTGCATCTTTTCTTCCAGCTCCCAAGTAGCTTCTTCCCTTCCATGTTTGCTCCACTGCACCATTACCAACGGAATGGTCTTATTCCTCAACTGTTTCTCTTTTCTGCCAAGGATCTGCAAGGGATATTCTTGATAACTCAATGACTTATCTAGCTCCACCTCATCAGTTCTAAGCACATGAGACGGATCTGGCTCATACTTTCTCAACATGGAAACATGAAAAACGTCATGAAGAGAAGACAACTCTGACGGCAACAACAGCCGATACGCTAAAGGGTCAATCCTCTCAACAATCTCATACGGACCAACGTAACGAGGGGATAACTTTCCCTTGTGTCCAAAGCGCATCACACTGCGAAACGGAGAAACTTTGAGAAATACACGATCACCAACCTGAAACTCAAGAGGTCGACGCCTCTTATTCGCATAACTGGCTTGGCGATCTTGGGCAGCCTTCATCCGCTGTCTAATAAGATCCACATGATCTTTCATTTGCTGCACAAAGTCAGGGGCAGATAGCTGATTCTCCCCCACTTCTTCCCAACATACCGACGATCTGCACTTTCTGCCATACAAAGCCTCAAAAGGCGCCATACCAATCGTCACTTGGTAGTTGTTATTGTACGAAAACTCTACCAAATACAATGCGTCTTGCCAGATACCTTCGAAATCCAACACAACAGCTCGCAACATATCCTCCAACGTCTGGATAGTTCGCTCAGATTGGCCATTTGTCTGGGGGTGATACGCGGTGCTCATAGCCAATCTTGTACCCAAAGCTGTTTGCAAACTCTTCCAAAACCTGGAAGTAAACCTCGGATCTCGGTCGGAAACGATCAAAACGGGCACGCCATGCAGTCTAACAACAAAATCAACGTACAACTTCGCCATCTTCTTCAACAAGAAGGTCATTCCATAGGGAATAAAATGCGCAGAATTCGACAGACGGTCTATAACCACCCAAATAGCATCGCATCCTCTGTTGGAACGTGGCAGATGCGTCACGAAATCCATAGCAATGTGCTCCCAATTCCATTGGGGCACTTCCAAACTCTGCAACAGACCACCAGGTCTCATCCTTTCGGCCTTAACCATCTGAAAATTCAAACATCGGGCAACAAAACCAGCAACATCGCTCTTTAGGACAGCACACCAAAAGTGCGGCTTCAAAGCATGGTACATCTTCCGTGCACCAGGATGAACACTATGTCTGCTACAGTGTGCTTCCCGAAGGATTTCCTCCTTCAAATCAATCAAATTGGGCACAACCAACCTGCCCCGGAAATGCAAACAACCATCGAAAGAGACGGAATAGTCCTCAAGTTCGCCAGCCCTGACCTTCAACTTCAACTTGTGGATAGACGGATCAGTCCTTTGACCTGCTCGAATGGTAGAAACAATCTATGGCTCCACTTGAAAAGAAGAAACCACCACACAATCCTCAGCCGGGTAAAATCTCCAACCCGTAGTGTTAAGATGCTCCTGATCCTTAGATATGTACAACGACGCAAGCATCTCACTAGCCTTCATGCTCAAAGAATCGGCCACCACGTTCGACTTTCCAGGCTTGTACTTAATCTCACAATCGAAATCTTTAAGCAGCTCCATCCACCGACGTTGTCTCATATTCAGTTCAGGCTGCGAAAACAGATACTGCAAACTTTTGTGGTCAGAGTACACCACAAACTGCTAGCCATACAGGTAGTGACGCCAGATCTTTAACGCAAACACCACCGCTGCTAACTCCAAATCATGGACTGGGTAACGAGTCTCGTGCGGTTTCAACTGCCGCGAGGCATACGCAATGACTCGACCATTTTGCATCAACACATAACCCAATCCATTGAGCGAAGCGTCAGAACAAACAACAAAACCACCTGAACCGGACGGCAGAGCCAACACAGGCGCAGTAGTCAACTTTTCCTTGAGCAGTTGAAAAGCATTCTCACACTGCTCAGTCCAAACAAAGCGCTTGTCCTTCTGACTTAATTGAGTCATCGACTTTGCTATACTTGAGAATCCCTCAATGAAGCGAAGGTAATAGCCAGCCAGACCCAAGAAACTGCGAATCTCGGAAACATTCCTGGGACGCTCCCAGTTCAGAACGGCATCAACCTTGCTAGGATCCACCGAAATCCCCTCGGCTGAAATCACATGTCCCAAGAATACGACGCGATCCAGCCAAAACTCACACCTCGAAAAATTTGCATACAACTGCTGGTCTCTCAGCGTCTGAAGGACAATACACAAATGCTCCTTGTGCTCCAAAGGATTCTTCTAATAGACTAAGATGTCTCGATGAACACGATCACAAACTGATCGATAAACTCGCGGAAAACTCGATTCATCAAATCCATAAAGACTGCAGGCGCGTTGGTCAAACCAAACGGCATCACCAAAAACTCAAAGTGTTCGTACCTCGTACGAAACGCAGTCTTCGCGACATCCTGATCTCTCACTCTCAGCTGATGGTACCTGGAACGAAGATCAATCTTTGAATACACCACAGAACCTTGCAACTGATCAAACATCTCATCGATTCTCGGCAACGGGTACTTGTTCTTCACAGTGGCTTTATTCAACTGGAGAAAATCAATGCACATCCGTATTGAGCCATCCTTCTTCTTCACAAACAGTATGGGCGCTCCCAATGGTGACATACTAGGACGAATAAAACCTTTCTCCAGCAAATCATCTAACTGCATCTAGAGTTCTCTCAACTCTGCAGGTGCTAGACGATAAGGAGCACGCGAAATCGGAGCTGTGCCAGGCACCAGCTCTATGCTGAAGTCGATCTCCCGCCTCGGAGGAAAACCAGGAATCTCCTCCGAGAACACATCCGGGAAATGTCGCATCACGTAACGTCGCTAAGCTGAATGCGGGAAGAAGAAGACGCATCCAAAGCGTAAATCATAAAGCCAGCATTCTCCAAAGACAACAAGATAAACATCTCCATCGCTGAGACCAACGGGATCTTCGATCTGGAATCCTGGCCGTAGAAGTCCCACTTCTCGCCAGACATAGGACTAAAACGCACAATCCCATGGAAGCAGTCCACGGAGGCCCTATAGTTGGACAACACATCCATCCAAACTATGCAATCGAAATCCCAAAGCATCAAACGAATCAAGTTCGCTAACAGGACATGCTCACCAAACCGCAACACACCATCCAACAAAACCTCCTGGGAGAACAGGCTCACACCACCAGGGGTAGAAACAGAAACGGCATCACGCAAAGGAATGGTACACAGACAATGCTCAACAACAAACGAATCAAAAATAAACGAATGCGATGCACCGATGTCAAACAACACATGAGCAGGAAAGTCAAAGACAAGACATGTACCTCCAATCACCCGGCTCGGTGTCTCCTCAGCCTGCTCCCTCGTAATGGCATTAACCTGAGCATGCTGGGGTCCTGAGAAGAAAAGCTGAGACGACTGTCCGAACCACGATGGACCAGGCTGCTGAAACGGCTTAAACTGAGTCTCACCCAATCACGGCTGCTGAAACTACTGAGAACGGCCCCTAGACTGACCTCCACGACCCTGAGGCTGGGCCGCGGTCTGCTGTGATCCAGCTGACGGACACACTCTCGCAAAATGTCCGTACTGACCACAAAGGTTGCAGGAACCCTACACACCAACACACTGCATGGACGGATGCTTTCCACCGCAAAAGCCGCAAAACTCAGTCCGAGATCCAATGCTACTCGAACTGCCTGAACATGAAGAGCTAGAACCCGACTTCTTCTTGAAATGCTGACCTCGGGGTCGAAACCTCTGACGGCCAGACTGATGTGCCACCTGTGGCTACTGCTGCTGCTGGGGCTGATAGGCTGACTGGGAGGACTGAGAAGACTGCGCTCCCTGAATAGCAGGACAACCACCCTGCGGTGCCTGCTGCCGACGAGCACTACGGCTACGCAAACCTTCCTCAATGTCAATGGCACTGTCCACAGCCTCAGCATAAGTCTTGGGCTTACTAGTCAAACCATCTGATACAACTCTTCATTCAAGCCCTCAAGAAATCGAGTCCGCTTGGCCCTCTCCCGGCCAGAAACATGGGGAACGTACGCTAACAGAGAAGAGAACTTCCTAGCATACTCCCGAACAGTCATGGAACCCTGCTCCAGATGGTCGAACTCCCGATCCTGGGCGTCCACATAATACTCGGGTACATACTCCTGCCGGAAGGTCTCGCAAAAACTGTTCCAAGAGATCCCGACACCGGTCTCTAACAAGGTACTCGAAGCGCCTCGCCACCAGTGCTCCGTCGCCTTCCTAAGCAGAAGAATCACTAAACTCAAACGGAGCTCATCATCATACTGACATCGATCGAAAATAAAGATGACGTTCCGGAGCCACGAGTCCGCATCCTCACTGGACTCATCACCATTGAAGACTGGAGGGTTCATACTCTGAAATCGAGCGATCACCACATCCATCCTCTCCACCGGGGGAGGCAAGTCACCAACTTCCTCCTCCTCATCACTAGCACGAGTATGACTGCGAGTACTACGCCTATCCTCGTTCTGTCCTGCTGATTCCTCAAATTTCCCCCTACCTCTACCACGACGTCTAGGCGACATCTACGAAAACACTCAACAGGATCAAGCAAAACAGAACAGATACGGCATAGATAGCATATAACACAAAAATATGCAGCACGTAGTAACATATTCAAGCACACGTAACACACAACACTGTGCCTAGACTCGAGTGTGATCAAAGAAATTGAGCTTATCCCAGCTTAAGCTCTGATACCAAAAATGTCAGGCCTCGTGCTCTAAACAGAGTAAAATCATACAAACACATACGGAAGATATCAAAAAAGCGGGTAAAATTTTCGCTTTTGGCCTGACGGTTTAAAGCAATATAATTTAAAATAATACGATACTCAAAATAGATATCTCAGTTTAAATAAAAAAAACCAACTGTATAGCATAACAGCATCAACACAATAACATGTATCAAATTCCCACAACCCAATACAACAGCAAAGCGCAGGGCATCCCTTGGCTAGGAATACTCATACATATAAATACGCTATACGCTACTGGGATACTCTAACCACCTCCTGGGCACCACCAGCTGGGTTATAACCACGACCAGCTGGAAAACCTGGGTTCCCTGAAAACAACACAAACAAGGAAACAAACCAAGCCCCATAGCGACATGGGGTCAAACCCCAGTACGGAGAGCAACAGAAATAGCTAAAAGAATGCATAAGATAAAATGCAGATGCTATGCATGAGACACCGGATAACAACGGAAGGCTCAACCAACAAGGGAGCTAAGGAACTCAAGCACAGCTCCAAGAATCTGCAACAACAGTGGCCAAGGGGTGTGTTCACAGTGTGGTAATTAGCCACTCGCCGTGATACTACACCCAAATACCAGATGCATCAAACAACTCAACCTGCCGTTTCCTCGCCCATGAACTGTGGTAGTTAACCACTCGGCTCATGGTGACTAACGATCCCAGCAGGGAGATGAGAGTACGGTATTGCCGCTCGCCCTCGCATCCTGGTAAGAATCAACAACAGCAATACAAGATACAAGGCTGCAAAATACGATACACAAGGGATCTGAAATATGCGTGAACAAATGCGTGTATGCAATTCACATGAAACAGCTAGCATAAACACCAATTCTCAGCAAGCAATACACAGATAGGTTCACCGAAACATCCCAGCAGCCACGCATAATATCTCACGCCAATTCCAAGCTACATCAAGCTCAGATCCGTACCTTATACTTTTGTGCAACAATTACTACAAAACAGGCCCGAGAGATCTGGATAGCAACCTGCTAAATACACAACACAGATCTCAAAAGCTGCACAGAAACTCACGGCCAATTACAGAAGCTCAGGGCTGGGAGCCACGCTCAACCAACACAATTACTACCAAAACAACTTACTGGAAGCTTAAAACAATGCTAGGAACAAGATCTCATCACAAAGGAACGAAGTTCTACCTGCACTACAAAACGCACAATCGGGCAGCAACTTCGCGTTCCTCAACTAGCCAACCATAGCCTCCAAAAGTGGTATGAAATGATAGAGCTTCGCAAGAGGAGTCCAACTCTACCTCGAACGTATCAAACAACGGCCGGAAACGATGGGAATTGCCGGAGAAAAGCTACTGTGAACAGTAACCTAGGGTTCGAAGCGAAGAACACAATCGAGAAATATTTTGCTAAGTATGGAATCTGGTGCTCAAAATTGAAGACCAAGTCTTCCTTAAATACATCTCGCAAAAGCTGGTTAAATTATCCACCGACATAACCACCAGGCACCAACAAACCAGCAGATGCAAAGAAGCAACTGCTGAATTCTAAAGCCAGGCTAAACAAAACGACGTCGTAGAACACTACCTACTACTGGTTCTCAACCAAAAGCTGGACAACCAGACGACTGGTTTAAACATCGCTGGAATTCCTCAAAAAGCTGGTACAGTCGCGACATCTAAAACGCAGCGTTGCAACTAATCAAAACGGCGTCGCACAACTGACGTCATCCAGTCGCTAGCTCTCACGCAATACCAACTGCAAGCTACAGTAGCAAACAAATCTCTCACAGCTGGACAACCAGCCGCAACATCCAAACGACGACGTTTCCTTGTCACGCTACAGTGATGTTGACCCGCGTTGACATCTGCTTCGACTGAACAACCAGCAGGTACTCACACACGCGATCAGATCTCACAATAGCGCTACACCAAAACGACGTTGCTCCAACTTATTCAAACGACACCGTATCCAACTCGATACAAATTCACGCTAAGGCAACAGCTGATATTACAAGCGCTACCAGATCTCTCCAAACGACGGCGTTTTGGAATCTCACGCTACCAAAACACGCTACGACTGGATTTCACAAATTTGACCAGCTTTCACCCAAAAACCAGCTTTCACACAAAAATCTCAAAAACACGAAAACTCCCAGAATTGCTCCACATGATATTTCAGACCCGAAAATTCAAACCAAACTAACAAACAGAGATCTAAACCACCAGAAATCTCTAAAAACCGATACATTCCAACAATTAATCTCTTATACAAATTAAGGTCTCACAGCTGATGCTATTATTGTTTCGCATATGTTTATATGCTTGTTATTCCAGCATGTTGCATACACGCATTTGCATCTCCGTTCAGCTTTTGCAGCCATTGCTTCATTGTTATTGTTCTGTTTACTTACCATGATGCGAGGGTGAGCGGCAATATCGCACTCTCATCTCCCTGCTGGGATTGGTTAGCCACTATGCGCCGAGTGGTTAACTACCACAGTTCATGGGCGAGGCAACGACAGGTTGAGTTGTTGAGGCGTCTGGTAAGGGTGTGCGAGTAGGGGTGAGTGGGTAGCACCCACATGTCCTACACTCATTGTGGCCACATATTCTGTTGCAGATCCCGTTGAGCTGTTGTTTCATTCCTCATGCATAGCATCTGCATTTTATTCTTGCTGTTTACTGCTGTTTTATAGTTGCTCTCCGTACTGTGGTTTGACCCCATGTCCCTCTTGGGCTTGTTTGTTTTCTTTGTTGTGTTTTTTTCAGGAAACGCAGGTTTTACAGCTGGTCGTGGTTTTAGCCCAGCTGGTGGTGCCCCAGGAGGTGGTTAGAGTATCCCAGTGGCGTATAGCATATTTATATGTATCAGTATTCTTAGCCAGGGGGATGTCCTGCGCTTCGTTGGTGTATGTGATTGTTGGAGTCTGATACTTGTTTTATGCTATACTGTTATTGTTGTGGTGATTTTAGTAAACTGGGATATTTGAGTATCGCGCTATTTTAAATTATATTGTTTCCAACCGTCAGGCCAAAAGCGAAAATTTTACCCGCTTTTTGATAGTTTCCGCGTGTGTTTTGGTATTTTTACTCTGTTTAGAGCACGAGTCCTGACAGAAACAGCTCTGTGAATCCGAAACATTCATTTTAAACTAGACATGGCATGTACATAAGTTAATACTGGTGCGTAAAATAGGCAAGCAGTCACAGAACTGAAAAGAGACAGTATATGCTTTCATTGTGTAGCAAAGAATCAGCTTTACTTGCCTGTAACTGGAAAACACGAAGAACAGATGGTCCTGACAGAATCTCCTCAAGCACATGCGACGAGCTCCTTAGAAATTTGAGAGAACGAAAGATTTTTCTTGCAAGTGGAAATGAGCTTCCAACTCACGAAATCAATCATATATGGAAGCATGATTGGTAGCAGGTAGAAATACTTGAGTAGGCATGGTTGCCATACCAACTCCTTGTTCTTTTGAAAATATTTGCTAAAAGCTCCCCACTACTATTTAAAATTTTAAATTGTTTCTAAAATTTTATAAATAATTCTTCCATTTCAAAACATTTTATTTCCAAATAAAAAAATCAGATCTGGACTAACTCGGATTGTGCTTGGGATGAACTCTGTCCGGAAACCTTCTGGACCGTGTTTCAAATCTGGAAAAGAAATAAATAAAACTAACTGGAGCTGAAATCTGAATGCTCGAATATCAAAATGGCCCTTAAAATAAGAAGGTTAATATTTGTGGTCCTATGGATTTTGGGGCGCTACAACTCTACCTCATTACTGAAATTTCGTCCTCGAAATTTACTTACCAAACAGCTTTGGGTAAAGACTATGCATATCAGCCTCGGTCTCCCACGTAGCTTCTCGTTCTGTTTGGTTAGACCACTGCACCTTAACCATTGGAATACTACGATTCCTAAACCACCTAATCTCTCTAAGAAGAATTCTGTCGGGTCTTTCTTCGTATCTCAGATCTGTTTCCAAATTGATTGGCTCACAACTCAGCACATGCGACGGGTTGGGAACATACTTCCTCAAAGCTGATACATGAAACACACTATGCATGAAGACAGATGCGGGGACAGTGCTAATCGATAAGCCATCGTTCCTACTTTGTCCAAAATCTCATCAGGAGCAATATACCTTGGACTCAGCTTTCCTTTCTTCCCAAAACGCATCACTCCTTTCATCGGAGCTACTTTCAAAAACACGTGATAGCCAACTTCAAAACTCATCTCTCGACGTCAATTATCAGCATTCAAAACTCAGCTCTCGATGTCTATTATCAGCATAACTCTTTTGTCTGCTTTGAGCTGTCCTCATCTGCTCCCTAATCTTCATAACGTTTCATCTGTTTGCTCTACCACATCTGGACCTAAACCAGTCCGTTCCCCTACATCATCCCAGTGAAGAGGTGATCTGCATTTTCGACCATAGAGAGCATCATATGGGGCCATCTGTATCGAAGCTTGGAAGCTGTTATTATACGTGAATTTTACCAACGGTATCTTTAAATCCCAACTCTCTGAAAAATCTATGACACATGCCCTGAGTAGATCTTCTAAAATCTGAATCACCATTTCTGATTGACCATCGGTCTGGGGGTGAAAAGCTATGCTAAAGGTCAACTTAGTACCCAATGCTCTGTCTAAACTCTTCCATAAAGCTGACGTAAACCTTTGATCTCTATCGGATACAATCGAAACTGGAATACAATGCAGCCTCACTATTTCTTTCACATACAATTAGGCATACTTGCTGGTAAGAAGTGAGCTGACTTAGTGAGTCTGTCTACTATAACCCATATATAATTGTATCCTAGGGTAGTTCTGGGCAATCCAACCACGAAATCCATAGCAATACTCTCCCATTTCCACTCGGGTATAGGCAAGGGTTTCAGCATTCCAGCCTGTCTTTGATGTTCAGCTTTCACCAGTTGGCATGTTAGCCATTCTGAGACAAATCTGGAAATGTCACGTTTCATTCCTGGCCACCAGTATAACTTCTGGAGATCCTTATACATCTTGGTACTCCCTGGGTGAACTGATTTTGGGGCTGTATGGGCTTCAACCATCAAATCTGTTCTCATGGTGTCTACTTGGGGCACTCACATCCGGCCCTTAAATCTCACAATTCCTCCTTCTGAGGTATATAGGTTGTTACCTCTTTCTTTATCTTGCTTAACCCACTACTTTAGCTGCTCATCTTTCAGTTGTCCTTCTCGGATCTGGTCTATCAGATTTGGTTGAATGGAGAGATCTGCCAAGATCACAGTGCTATCACGGGGCACTCTTTCTAACCCAAACTTCTCAATATCATAAGCCATTGGTCTCTGGACAATGAGTTGGGCTAATCCTATGGACTTCCTACTTAGAGCATCAACCACTACATTTTCCTTTCATGGATGGTAGCTGATGGTACAATCATAATATTTTACCAGCACTAACCATCTCCTCTGCCTCATATTGAGTTCCTTTTGGGTGAAAAATTACTTAAGGCTCTTATGATCTGTGAATATTTCACACTTCTCCACATAAAGGTAGTGTCTCAAGATCTTCAAGGCAAAAACTACAGCTGCTAGTTCTAGATCATGCGTGGGATAGCTCTTCTCATGGTTCTTCAGTTGTCTGGAAGCATAGGAGATTACTCTACGATTCTGAAATAGTACAGCACCAAGACCTAACTTGGACGCATCTGTAAAGATAACAAACTCTTCTTGATTAGAAGACATGGTTAGCACGGGGGATTCAATCAAAGCTTGTTTCAACCTCTCAAAACTGAGTTGGCAATCTGGGGTCCATTCATATTTAACATGCTTCCTTGTCAGCGAGGTTAACGGCACAACTATCTTAGAATCCCTTAATAAACCGCGAAATAGTACAGCACCAAGACCTAACTTGGACGCATCTGTAAAGATAACAAACTCTTCTTGATTAGAAGACATGGTTAGCACGGGGGATTCAATCAAAGCTTGTTTCAACCTCTCAAAACTGAGTTGGCAATCTGGGGTCCATTCATATTTAACATGCTTCCTTGTCAGCGAGGTTAACGGCACAACTATCTTAGAATCCCTTAATAAACCGCCTATAGTATCCATCTAAACCCAAAAAGCTCCTGACTTCTGAAACAGATTTGGGAACAGGCCAATCGGGAACAACTTCAAATTTGCCTGGGTCAACCTCAAATCCGTCCTTGGATATGATATGTCCTAAGAATGCAACTTTCTCTCTGCCAAAAGTCACACTTACTGAACTTGGCAAACAGTTGTTTGCTCTTCAAAACTTGTAGCACTGCCTAAGATGGTTGGCGTGCTCTGAGCTGGTCTTGGAATACACCAGGATATCGTCTATGAATACAACCACAAAGTGATCCAGAAACGGTTGGAAACTCTATTCATCAAATCCATAAAAGCTGATGGTGCATTGGTAAGTCCAAAAGGCATTACTAGGAATTCATAATGGCCATAGCGTGTTCTAAAGGCCATCTTATAAATATCAACTGGCTTGCTTCAATTGGTGGTAACCAGATCTCAAGTCGATCTTAGAAAAGACTGTCGATCCCTTCAACTGGTCAAACAGATCCTCAATCCTAGGCAGGGGATATTTATTCTTAACAGTAAGATTATTCACATCTCGATAGTCTATACACAACCTTAAACTCCCATCTTTATTCTTGACAAACAAGACAGGGGATCCCCATGGTGACGTGCTAGGTCGAATGAAGCCTTTATCCAGCAGATCTTGAATCTGTTCCTTTAATTCCCTCATATCTGTTGGAGCAAGGCGGTAAGGTTTTTAGACACAGGCGTTTCCTCGGGTACTAGATCAATTGCAAATTCTAACTCTCTGTCTGGTGGTAGACCATGGATGTCTTCTGGGAAAACTTCAGGAAACTCATTCACTACCTCAAATTCTGTAAATTGGGGTTTACTAACCGTGGCTAGGGACGTTAGGCTTGCCAAAAATCCTACCCCAACTTTTCTTAAACAACTTTGAGCCTTTAAAGCTGAAATAATGCGAGGAATTCTCCAAATCTGGTTAGCCTCAAATGTGAACGAGTCTCCTTTGAGTTGGTTGACCACTACTGTCCGGAACTTAAAATCAATGACTACCCCATACCTAGTTAACCAGTCCATTCCTAGAATTAAATCGAACTCAGGCATAGGTAGCACAATCAAACTAGCGGTAATCAAACACCCTTGGAGCCTATGTTCTAAGTCATGAAATAAACCATGGGATACCAGTTCCACTCCTGAGGGTACAGTCACGCAAAATCCTATGGTTAATTGGTCTGGTTTGAAGGGTAACTTCTTAGCAAACTTTACTGCTATAAACGAATGGGTAGCACTTGAATCTATCAAGGCTATAGAGGGCATACCAGCAATCAAGATCTTACCTGTAACCACAGTAGAATCTGAGTTGGCTTGCTCAGCTTTCATAACAAAATCTCTACTGGCCAACAGTTGCTTTGACTTTGGGCAATTCCAAATAACATGGCCTGGCACACCACATCTGTAGCAGACGTTCTGACCAGCTCTACATGGACCAGGGTGATTCTTCTGGCACTTGGGAAACACTGGCCGATTTTTGGTAGCAGGAACTGCACTAATAGGTTGAACTGGTAAGGGTTTCTGTTCCTGAGGTCGTTGCTAGTTCTTGTTCTGTTTCTTAAATGGCCTCTGGTCTTTTTGTTGGAAGGCCTGCCTCTTCTGTTGTCTCTCCTCTTCGACATCCTTCCAATCCCTCTCAACTCGTAGGGCTCTGTCCACTGCCTCCCTATAAGTTGTAGGTCCAGATAGCCTAACATTCAGCTTGAATGTAGGCTTCAATCCTTCCACGAAATGATTCAAATTTTCCTCGGGATCATTTCCGATAAGAGGCACAAAATAGCATCCCCTCTCAAACGTTCGAACATACTCCTGTACTGTCATGCTCCCTTGCTTCAAGGTTAGGAACTCCCTCTTCAATTCAAACCTCTTGTCTTCCGTAAAGTATTGTTCGAAGAACACCCGCTTAAAATCTCCCTACAACAGATTTTCCAAATCCACCGATAACTTGGCTCCTTTCCCACCAGATCATTGCATCATCCCTCAATATGTAGATAGCGCACCTAGGCCTATCCAGGTCTGGCATATGGAGATATTCAAAAATGACCTCCATCGACTTGATCCAGCTCTCAGCATCAAGCAGATCTGTCTCAAACGTTCGAACATACTCCTGTACTGTCATGCTCCCTTGCTTCAAGGTTAGGAACTCCCTCTTCAATTCAAACCTCTTGTCTTCCGTAAAGTATTGTTCGAAGAACACCCGCTTAAAATCTCCCTACAACAGATTTTCCAAATCCACCGATAACTTGGCTCCTTTCCCACCAGATCATTGCATCATCCCTCAATATGTAGATAGCGCACCTAGGCCTATCCAGGTCTGGCATATGGAGATATTCAAAAATGACCTCCATCGACTTGATCCAGCTCTCAGCATCAAGCAGATCTGTTGTACCACTAAACTCCTTCGGTTTCTGTCTTCGAAACCTTTCCTGAGGATCATCATGGTTTGGTCCCCTATTGCTAGAAGATTGGTCATTGCCTCCGCCTGTATGTTCTACCAACAGCCTTAAAAGTTGGGTAATAGTATCATTATTTTCTGGACTGGGTTCTTCTAAGGGAGTGCTTCTTCTACCTCGTCCTCTGCCAGACATCTTAATCTATAGCCCGTAATCCACCACAAATGATCACCAGAACATGCTAAATTAAAAATATAGATACTCTATAAAATAAAACTCACATCTAAGCAGAAACGGTCAATGAAATCTGTCCCAACTCGAAAAATTTGTGTTTATCTCTAGGACCATGCTCTGATACCAAGTTGTGACGCCCTTACCCGTGGGAATCAACGGAGTGGAGTTAATTGAATAAACAAAGGAATAGAAGGGCTGAATGCGAAAATTTTTAAGCTGTATTTCCTTACAAAATCTATATACAAACGAATGGCGCCAAAATGAAATAGCAACAACAGATTTGATTAACAGATTTGAGGTTCAAGTACAAAATGCGATATTACAACCACTGGAACTCTATATGAATTCTCCATTGTTATAATGGATCTTAATACAGATTGACAAAAGATCAAAAACAACAATGACACAGAAATGCTGGCCTTCGATACACATATACACCACAGCTGGTTCAGCTCCCGCCTCCCGTCTGCCCCAGATCTGCCTCACCTACACCATAAAAGCTAATGAGCCTAGGGGCTCAGCAAGTAAAAACTGAGGGTAACAAAGATCTCTTAGCGCAGGCAGACACATGCATAACTTAAAATAATCATAGTTTAAAAGAAGTCAGTTAAACAAAAAATTCTTTTCGTAAAATCAGATTTGGGAAGGCAACCCAGATCTCATCTATATTTTCTTGTGACTTATGACTTACAAGCTCTCCTTAGATCCATTTGGCTCTTGATCAAGCTATATCTAAATTCAATAACAATATGGCGAAACATCGCCCAATATGAAGGGGCAACGGATTACTTCGACAGCTAGCTCACCCTTCCAATATTATTGTCTGTTATCTATGCTATAAATCCATTAAAACTGAACATTACTTCCTTTAAACAAATCGTTGATCAAATTCGGATCACATAGCTCGGGGTTCACTTTTTTTAAAACTAATTTCTCTTTAAAATTGTACTGAGCGACATATTTGGATACATGAGACATATCGCTGATGTGGAAACAGATTTGGCTAAAAAAATAGTACTCGGGTACGAAACAAATCTCAGCCGTGGAAAATAGATTTGACCATCGAAACAGTATCGCTAACGAGAAACATATGTGACTAGAAGTATAGATAGAGTTGAGACAGATTTGGCCTCAGGAATGATATCGCTAGCGGGAAATTAGATTTGACTATAGGAGTAGCATCGCTAGTGTGGAAGCAGATTTGGCTATCGAAATAGTAACGCTAGCGTGAAAACAGATTTGAGGTGTGAGAAACAAATTTGACTATAAAATCATATCGCTAGCGTAGAAAAACATTTTAGGCAATGAAACTAGTGCTACAGCATCACGAACGACAACCAAAGTTACCAGCTCCGCCTATCTAATCGGTACAAAATCCCGATTTGACCAGCATCGCCGATTACTTGGAGTCAAGTCCAGACGCCGCCTTTCACCAGAATGAAGAAGTTCTTACTCATACATAAAACTAAAATCCATACAGCTCAGTGGTTTTAAATTCAACTTACATCGTACTAAAACACATTTGGAGAGTTTTAAAACAGAAACAGCTCTGTGAACCCGAAACATTCATTTTAAACCAGAAATGACATGTACATAAGTTATTACTGCTGCGTAAAACAGGAAGCAGTCACAGAACTGAAAAGAGACAATATATGCTTTCATGGTGTAGCAAAGAATCAGCTTTACTTGCCTGTAACCGGAAAACACGAAGAACAGCTGGTCTTGACAGAAGATCTCCTGAAGCACATGCGACGAGCTCCATAGAAATTTGAGAGAACGAAAGATTTTTCTTGCAAGTGGAAATGACCTTCCAACTCACGAAATCAATCATATATTGGAGCATGATTGGTAGCAGGTAGAAATACTTGAGTGGGCATGGTTGCCATACCAACTCCTTGTCCTTTTGAAAAGATTTGCTAAAAGCTCCCCACTAATATTTAAATTTTGAAATTGTTTCTAGCATTTTATAAATAATTCTCCCATTTCAAAATATTTTATTTCCAAAGAAAAATTCAGATCTGGACGAACTCGGATTGTGCTTGGGAAGAACTCTGTCTGGAAACCTTCTGGACCGTGTTTCAAATCTGGAAAAATAATAAATAAAACTAACTGGAGCTAAAATCTGAATGCTCGAATATCAAAATTTCCCTTCAAATAAGAAGGTTAATATTTGTGGTCCTATGGACTTTTGTGAGACCTGGAATTTTATTAAGATTAATTTGGCTGGAATTAATCGGTTTTTAGAGATTTCTGGTGGTTTAGTTTTCTGTTTGTTAGTTTGGTTGGTATTTTCGGGTCAAATTTCACACTTGGAACAATTCTGGGAATTTTGGAAATTTTTGAGTTTGAATCTGTTGGCAGATTTGCCGACGTCATGATTTCTGTTGCGCGTTGGCATAGCAATTGCTGACATAAGGTTATCTGTTAGCGCTTGTATTATTCTGGATGTGGACAGCAAGTTCCTGTAGCGCGAAGGAAACGGTGCCGTTTTCGTAAACGCTTGCGAGAGCGATCTTTTGCCAGCAATCAATTAGAGTAGATGCCCAACTAGCCAACTTGTGGCGTGTGGTTTTATAGACTCTTGTATGAAACGATCTTTATATATGATATTCGCATTTGTTTATGGCGTTATTTATTTTCATTATGATTATAATGTTAACAATTGTGTTGGATAAAGACCTAGAATGCACCATAGTGTATGTTAGATGTGATAGTGGGTATGACGACTATCATGAAACACATCTAATAGTCACTGTGTATTGTGAACTTGTTACTAGTCGATTGGGCCATCAAAATGAGGATAAGGCCGCCCGAGCTTGAGACTAGCATCTGCGATGCGAAGTACCATGTTTCATTGGTAGGGAACATTGTGATGTTCTGAGCATGCAGATGGATAGTGACCTGGTGATCTATCGAACTACCCTCATTCGGACTTTCCAAGTGGTTACCATTTGTCGAGTGGATAAGTCTGAGGTCTTGGTTTTACTGATTAGTCCTCACGACTCAAAACGTCATTGAGACTCTACATGATAGGCGTCTCACTTTGACTCGTTTGCCGACTCACTTGGGGTCATTAGGCGGCGGGATTGGGTGAGATCCCGATGCATGTAGGAGTCGATGCTTCGTTGTCGAGGATTCACCGCTCGCTCTCATGCGTGGATATCCTATGCTATCTGAGGGGATAATAGTGTATAAATCTCTGGCCAGAGTACTATAAGTGTTTTAGGTAAATGGGTTTACCTAGTAACACTCGCGATGTCACTATTTGATCTCCAAGATGTATGCATAGCTATCGGATCTCTAGCGACTCTCGATTTACCAATGGTCGTTGATTTGATCGGGATACATGTATTGAAAGGACCGTACTGTACGCTAACCACGACCAACAGGTTTTTGCAAGCACTATCAGTGATACCTAGGGGATCATGGCGCGATGTTGCTAGGCGCTTTACCATGATCCTTTGGGCAAGTCCGAAATCGTGATTTCGGAGCCGCAATGGTTGCGGGCCCACGGATAGCTGTATCCCTGAACCATTGAGGGTCACACAAGTACTGGACTCATGATTCCCGCACGAAAACTGAATTCAATGTGTTGAGTACTTGAGGAGGATTTTAGGGAGTGCGCCTTCCTAAAACTCGACAGGGGTGAAATTGCGATTTCCCATTGTTGAGGGGCAAAACTGTCGTTTGGACTAGGTAATCTGAAAAATTGTTTTTCACATCATAATATTCAGTTTTGGAAACTGAGTCGATCGGTCCGATCTGATCGTCGATCGGAGTTATGATGAAACCGTAGTGAATTAAACGAACCGAATGTTCATATATGGACTTGGGCCTGACCCAAGTCCAATGGGCCGGTTCAAGCCCATGTGTACTGATTATATGTTAGTACTCTACTAGGGCCTTAATAACTTGCATCATTATTCATAACCCTAGCCTCCACACTAGAAAAATCGGCCGCCCACCTCTCTTCCCCTCTCGGCCACCACGCGCCGCCCGTCGGCCACCACGCGCTGCCTCTTGCCGGTCTTGCTCCGGCCACCGCGACGAGGAGTTTCCGTCCGTGCTGAAATCCATCAGCTTTCTAGTGTAGGCTGATTGGAGGAAGATTGTTTCCGGTCGTGGACCTGATTGACGATCTACCGCCGTCTACAGTTTGAAGTGCCGGTTTCCTCGTGAAACTGGTCGGAGCCAGGCGCCTAGACGCCAGCAAGGTAACTATCTACGAAAACCCTATGAATGTTTGTAGATTTTATTGAATGTATTGAACACTTTTCGGGCAATTTTAGTTTTTCCGCTGCGCCCCGGGAAGTGGGCTCCGGATTCCCCACCGCTATTCCAACAGTGGTATCAGAGCCAGGTTCGGATATTTCAATACATTGTTGCCTGAATTGCATGGATCTCAGAATTTTGAAATCGAAAACAAAAAAATTTTTTTGAACAAACCGGCCACGTCGCCGCCTTGCATGACGACGCCCCCTCTAACGCATCGCTGTCGGAAACATGCCGGACGGCGGCCGCCGCCATCAAATAGCATGCGACGCTTGCCGCAACGAGTGCGGCGCATGGCGCGCGATGCGCCCTGTGAGGATTGAGAAGTTAGATTAGTGATTAATTGATTTGATTTGGGATTAATCACGTGTGTTTTGAGGAATTTGCGAAAGGATTGAAGTTCCTGCTGATTTCGAATGTTGCGTTGAATTTTGGAGAATTATATCGTAGCAAATTTTGGTGCAAAGCAGTTAATAGCACGCTACTGTAGCGGAGTCAACGCTGGTCAAAGTTACTGTAGCTCCTGCTGGTGGAATTGGAATCAGCAGATATGGTGACATCAGCGTGACGCATGAAGATCTGCTGGCTTTGGTGCGAATTGAAGTTGTTGCTGGCAGACATCGCGCGTAGCGTGAGATTGAGTGAGGAAGCGACACGTGTTAGTCAACATGTTTGGAGCGTTGACTACTAGATTCAGCAGATGCGCTTGTGAACAGTGATCAGCAGATGCGCTTGTGGAATCAGTCTCAAGAGCTATCGATAGATATGATGACGTAGGCGTGACGCATTCCTTACTGCTGGTAGTGTTTGCGTTGTATTGGTTGCTGCTGATCAGCAGGCGCGCTTTTGCAAGAGCGTTGAGAAGGGGCGTCGTTTGATTAAGTGAAAACGCTGCGTTTTGGAGCTTTGTGTTTAGAGATCAGCAGTTGACAGCTTTGCTTACGTATATGAATGACGTCGTTTGAATTAGTAGATGCGTCGTCGTTTTTAGTGTTTTCTCGCGACCAGCAGATAGATTGCTTTGTAGAGAGAGCTGTTATCAGCTCTTGGTTGTTTTGCTTGCGAGAGCTGTTGTCTGCTGGTGGTTGCTGCGGCGTCGTTTATATAAGTTGGAACGGTGTCGTTTTGTAGCATTTTCGTGCGATTGTTGTTTAGTTGTTGCTGCTGAATTTTACGATAAGAAAAGGGGAAGATTGCTGCTGATAGACTTCTGCTGAATACTTCGATGGATCTTAGTGAATCAGCAGGCGAGGTTTGAAGAGGTATATATCGAAGTGTTGATTGACACTTAGAAATATTTTGAACCAGCCATATCTTATCTCTTCTTCTCCAAACCCTCGTCGAACTACTGTTCACCGAGACATTTCTTCCCTAGATTCCATCACATCCAGCCTTTGTTTCTGGAGATCTTTGTGGCGCTGAATTCCCCTTGCTTAGCTCTTTCGTTTGCTACCCATTTGAGAACTTGATTTGCGCTGGAAGTGGAAACGCGAAGCTGCTGGACTTCGAAGCCTTTGAGAAAAGTCTGTGCGTGCGTTCTTCTGCTAGCGTGAGCTTTTGGGTGAGCAATTCTTGTGGTTTGAGCTCGGTTTTTTAGTAGTCTAAGTCTGCGTAGATGTGTAGAATTTGGATTAGATTCTGGCAGTAGGTTTATCGTGATTATGATTAAGAATTTAGCTAAGATATTAGCTGTGTTGAAACAGATTTCAGCTTCCAGGAAGTGTCCTGCTGCGTGATTTGAGCCAGGAGGAATCTGTTAGGTAATTCGAAGGAGGAAAGGTACGAATTGAGCAGCCCTTAGCAGTTGGAGCGTGGCCAACAGATGTGTTGTGCACCAGTCCAACGCTATCATCGAAGCGGTGACTACCGGATACGAGTGTCTACCGCCGAGCTGTGATGGGCTGACGGGCCCCGCTGATCACGGACCGATGATTTCCACCGGCTGATTGGCTGTGAGTGGTATAGAGGCTTGACTTGAGTTGCCAGTTGATGGACTGGTCTAGCTATTCGAGTTCTTGATAGCCCTCATGCATTCATAGCATTGATTTATAGCATGTTGCATGTTTACCTGCTTTGATAGCTCTTCGTACTGAGGATTGACCTCGTATTTGTTTCCTGCTTTGTCTTGCTGGGTCTGCGTGCCCATTTGCAAGAGCTTTAGGTAACCAAGCTGGGCAGAGTGGAAGTTCAGCTGGTCGATCCCCTCATCCCTGAGTCCCAGTTTACTTATGATATGTATTGAACCGGGGGATGCCCCGTGTTTTATTGTATTTGGTGGATCTGTATTTTGAATTGAATTATGTGGTTACTTGTTGTATGAGTTTGAGTTAACTTATATTTTGAATATCGAATATTTTGAATGTATGATTTGAAGTTCAGGCCATTGTATTTCGAAAATTTTTTAAGCCCTGATTTTAAGCTTCCGTGATTATGCGCTTATCATGTGTTAATTGTTACTAATTAGCACGGGGCCTGACATTTTTGGTATCAGAGCTTAAACTGGGATAAGCTCGATTTCTTTTGATCACACTCGAGTCTAGGCACAGAGATTTGATTTGATTTTGATTGCCTCTGTGACTTATGTGATCTATTATCTGCCTTGTTATTTTCTCTGCTGTGAGATCTTACCTCTAGGCTTGATTAGATGCCGCCGAGACGTGGAGGAGGTAGGAGGACTAGACGTTCTGTGGAGGAGTCTAGAGCAGGTAATGATGATGACGCTCAGGTGGATGACGTCACTAGGCAGATAGGTGGAATGGAGTTAGTCTTAGCCCGATTTCAGCGGACGAACCCACCGACGCTGGCCGGTACTGAGGGTGGCGCTAGGGCTGAGGCATGGCTTTTTCAGATGGAGGAGCTGTTTGATACCCTGGAGTATGCTCCAGAAAAGAGACTGAAGTTGGCAGTGCTGCAGCTACGAGATGATGCTCAGCGCTGGTGGAGGAGTACTTCGAGGATGCTTCGAGACAGTGGGACGATGCTCACTTGGGATGTTTTCTGCAAGGCCTTTCGACGCGAATACACCCCAGAGTCCTACTTCGCTAGTCGGGAACGTGAGTTTGATAACCTGAAGCAAGGTGATATGCGTGTGGCCGAGTATGCGAGGCGGTTTTCTGCGCTTCTAGTGTACATGCCAGCGGTGGCGAACCAAGAGCGAACGAAGAGGAACAAGTTCTTGAAGGGCTTGAGACCTGACCTTTATCGGATGGTGCTGTCTCAATTACGCGCGCACTACTGCTAAAGACTTTTGCGGAAACAGGGTATTTCATATAACTTTGCAATTGCGGTTTACAACAGCTGTTATTTGAGATAAATATACAACCATTGCTACTGAATATATACAGCATATCCTAACCAAAACAATATAACTATGACACGGATGGGCCATTCGAGTTCTTCTGGATCAGTGAGCTCTGGTTCTGGCAGTGGTTCGGGTAGCGGTTCTGGAGGCGGATTCTGTAGTCAGTGCGGAGGGAGGCATGAGACTTCGCAGTGTCGAGGAGTTCGAGGACTCTGCCACCTTTGTGGTCAGCCGGGACACTTCGCTTGAGCGTGTCCTTCGATTGGAGGGCGGTCTACTGGTCAGTCGCAGCAGGGTTCCGTTGGTGGTTCTTCTCAGCGACAGCAGCCTTTTTCTCAGTCCCAGCGACCTAGTTTTCAGCCTCGTGAGCAGTCGCGTTTTGGAGGACCTTCCCGACCCCCGTTTCAGATTCCCCAGCATGCGCAGGCGAACGCCTTGACAGGAGATCAGGCTGAGGAGACTCCGGGCATGGTGATTAGAGGTACATGCTCTATTTATGATTATCCTGCGAGAGTTTTGTTTGACACTGGTGCATCGCACTCCTTCATATCTGAGATGTTTGTGTTTGAGCGTGGGTTGAGTTCTTCCCCACTGTGTGATGTTGTTTCTTTGTCTACTCCTGCCGGTGTGAACCTGTGGTCTCGAGAGGTAGTTGTAGATTGCCTGATTAGGTTTGAGGAGCATGTTTTGGTGACCAATTTGATTGTGTTGGGGATTAGAGATTTCGACTGTATTTTGGGAATGGACGTGTTATCTAGCTATAAGGCTACCGTGGATTGCTTCCATGGTGTGGTGAGATTTCGCCCTGATACGGGTGAGAGGTGGGATTTCTACGGCACGGATTCGAGGTCTAAGATTCCCCTAGTATCCGCTATGGAGATGTTTAGCCTGCTATCGCTAGGTAATGCAGGATTCATGATTTATGCGCTTGATAGTTCCCAGGAGCAGCGATTAGAGTTGCGCGACATCCCCGTTGTTCGAGAGTTTCCCGACGTGTTTCCAGATGAGATTCCTGGATTCCCTCCTCGTCGTGAGATCGACTTCAGTATTGAGTTGGTGCCGATTTCTAGAGCTCCTTACCGGTTGGCGCCCGCAGAGTTGAAAGAGCTGAAGGAACAGTTGAGCAATCTCTTAGTGAAAGGCTTCATCAGACCGAGTATGTCTCCTTGGGGAGCTCCGATTTTGTTTGTGAAAAATAAAGATGGCACTATGAGGATGTGCGTGCACTTTAGACAGTTGAATAAGGCCACGGTGAAGAACAAGTATCCTCTGTCGAGGATTGATGACTTGTTCGACCAGCCAGAGGCTTAGGTAACAGATCCGATTTTGTTGATTCAGATCTTATTATTCAGACCCAAGCGTTTCAGATGTGAACAGACTCAACATAAGATATTTTATATCTCAGTATTTCATATGTGGTTACAAAATAATCAAAGTACATCAGATCCGAGGTTATCAGATATGAATAACTCAGATTTTAGGTATAGTATACTTGCAGATGTCTCTAAGTACTCAGATCTGGCAACTTACGAATATACATGTAGAGGGAAATATTCTCTTAACAAAATGAACTTTCAAATGTGAGCTTCGAATCTCTTCATTTGTTATCAAAAGGATCATTTGAGAAGAATCAACGATCATAATTTAACCGTATGAAAGCCTGAAATTAAGGAGACAATATCAGAGCTATTTTGGGTAAAGGTGCAAAGTAAGCAGAGTGATTGATACGATGATCACCCACTTGGGAATATAAGTCAATTTAGCCTTGACAAGCGTAAAATTCCTTTTGCACAGCATTAATGAAGCATTAAATGCTATGATACGATGAAGATATGCAAAGGATTTTATTTCTACTGGCTACATTTATCGATCGTGGAGGACAAAGAGTATAAATAGCAGAATAATTCAAATGAAGAAGCTCTCGGTCAATTTCTACCATTCACGACGTTCTTCTTTGATATCATAACGCTCTTACATACTCACTGGGAACCTTACATCGCAAAACATTCTAAGTCCCAGTATTCAAATCTCGAAGAACACTCAAGCTCAAGCCTTCATAGATTTAATCTTCGAGATATCTTATGGTTTACATTTGTAAACAGTTCTTGTTGATAAAAGAACCAGAAGATTAACAGTACTCACTATATCGTATTTCTTTGTATCATTCATATTTGAGTCTGTAACAAACGTGCTACGTGAATCCGTTTGAGTAAATTACGTTGATTGTATTCAGCAGAGTTATCTGCGTGTGTTGTGGTAATTACTAGGAGTTCAATTGGAGCGAGGATCAGTGACCGGGTGTCTACAACGTATGTATTCATCAAAGTATTCTAGTGGAACCTTCCTGAAAAGGAAGAAGGGGAGACGTAGGATCTTCAGATACGAACTTCCAGAAACAAATCTTTGACCCTTACGCTTTTATTTAAGTCTTTGCATTTACTTACGTTATACTGTTCACTGATCAATCGACTTATTTCCGCACAATTTTTGTTAGTCGAGAAATCAGATTTAGGACTGAGATACCTCAGATCTGGTAACACAGATCCAAGTTAAGCAAGGTGCTTGTAAAATCGTTTTTAAGGTTTCGCAAAATAAAAATCCAAGGAGTTCATTCAACCCCCCACCTTCTGAACTCCTAGGCCTGTTTTCGATCCTAATTGATCCTATCATCAAGTACGAATGTTTGGGTGGTTTGCCTATCCGTATATCATATAGAGTCTTTTCCACTGCTTTAGTGTGGACATTGTTCAACAATATTACCGCTATTTCAAGTGCATAGCCCCAAAATAATGGTGAAAGCTCAGTGAAACTTATCATAGATCAAACCATGTCATGTCCATCTCGATTATGTCGCTCCGCTACACCATTTTGTAGCTGTGGTGTCCCAGGATGTGCCAATGGAGAGAGAATCGAATCTTCCTTCAATAGGTAGTATTATCTATGGCATGATCTCAACTAGACCAGATGTCGCATATGCTCTGAGTGTCACGAGCCGCTACCAGGCCAACCCCGGCCAATTGCATTGGAAGGCTGTGAAGGATATTCTTAAGTACTTGCGAAGGACTAAGAATATGTTCATGGTCTATGGGGGTGGTGAACTGAAATTGGAAGGCTACACTGATTCTAGCTTCCAATGTGACGTGGATTACTCGAAGTCTACCTCTGGATTTGTATTCATGCTCAATGGTGGTGCTGTCTCTTGGAAGAGTTCCAAGCAAGACACCATCGCGGATTCAACAACTGAGGCTGAGTACATCGCAGCATCAGCTGCTGCTAAGGAGGCGGTTTGGATAAGGAATTTCGTCCAAGATTTGGGCGTCATTCCTGATGGAGTTGGTCCAGTCCCGGTGTAATGCGACAACACGGGTGCCGTTGCGCAAGCAAAGGTGCCTAGGTCTCACCAAAGATCCAAACATATACTGAGGAAATACCACATAATCCAGGATATTGTGGCTAGAGGTGACATAACAGTTGAGAGAGTCGCCTCTACGGACAACGTTGCTGATCCACTTACGAAGCCCTTGCCAGGACCGTTGTTTGAAAAACATCGTGAAACAATGGGACTGCGTCTGATGAGTAGTTGGCTATAGGGCAAGTGGGAGATTGTTAGAGTAGATGCCCCACCAGACAACTTGTGGTGTGTGGGTTTTATACACTCTTGTATGAAACGATTTTTATATATGATATTCGCATTTGTTTATGGCGTTCTTTATTTTCATTATGATTATAATGTTAACAATTGTGTTGGATAAAGACCTAGAATGCACCATAGTGTATGTTAGATGTGATAGTGGGTATGAAGACTATCATGAAATACATTTAATATTCACTGTGTATTCTGAACTCGTTCCTAGTCGATTGGGCCGTCAAAATGAGGATAAGGCCGCCCGAGCTTGAGACTAGCATCTGCGATGTGAAGTACCATGTTTCATTGGTAGGAAACATTGTGATTTCTGAGCATGCAGATGGATAGTGACCTGGTGATCTATCGAACTACCCTCGTTCGGACTTTCCAAGTGGTTACCATTTGTCGAGTGGATAAGTCCGAGGTCTTGGTTTTACTGATTAGTCCTCACGACTCGAAACGTCATTGAGACTCTACATGATAGGCGTCTCACTTTGACTTGTTTGCCGACTCATTTGGGGTCATTAGGCGGCAGGATTGGGTGAGGTCCAAATTCCTGGACCACTTATTCTAAAGATGACAGTTCCACTCCATTTCACTGTTTTTGGAAGTCATACTCTATTTCTCCATTCTTCATACTCAACACTTTGAATTTCATATCCATACAGGACTAAGGAAACCAGTACTTGTGTGAACCTCAATGATTCAGGGATACAGCTAGCCGTGGGCTCACAACTCTCTGTGACTCAGAGAACACTTTCTTCGAATTCCCCATCGAAACCATGGTAAAGTTTCTAGCAACATCGCCCCATGATTCCCTAGGTATCACTGATAGTGCCTGCAAGAACCAGTAGGTAATGTACAATATGGCTACTTCAAATCAAATATCTCGATCAAATCAACGACATTGGAAAATCAAGAGTCACTATATATTCATAGCCATACAATACATCGCGGTGATTGAATAGTGACATCGCATGTGCTATTAGGTACATCCTTTTACTCTAATTCACATCTATTACTCAGACCACATATATGACACACTATTATCTCTTCGGACAGACATAGGATATCCACGCACTTATGGGAGCGATTAATCCTAGATAACAAAGCATCGACTCCTACATGTATCGTGATATCACCCAATCTCCCCACATGATGACCTTTAGAGAATCGGTAAACGAGTCAAAGTGAGGCCCTAAATGTAGAAGAGTCTCAATGATGTTTCAAGAAATAAGGACTAATCATTTACAAACAACATCTCAGACTTAATCCACTCGACAAATGATAACAACTTGGAATGTTTGAACGAGGGTAATTCGATAGATCACCAGGTGACTATCAATCTGCATGCTCAGAACATCTCTATGTTCATTATCTATTAAACTGTACCGCCGCCTACAGTTTGAAGTGCCGGTTTCCTCGTGAAACTGGTCGGAGCCAGGCGCCTAGACGCCAGCAAGGTAACTATCTACGAACACCCTATGAATGTTTGTAGATTTTATTGAATGTATTGAACACTTTCCGGGCAATTTTTGTTTTTCCGCTGCGCCCCGGGAAGTGGGATCCGGATCCCCCACCGCTATTCCAACATTTAGCGTGTTGTCTTCAGACTTGCTGACGTGTGCGAAGCTACGTCGTTTTATTTAATTGAAACGTTGTCGTTTCGATAAGTTGATGCGACATCGTATTTGGTCTAGCGCGTAAGGAGAGATCTGTTGTCTGTAGCGCGAGTTCTGGGAACAGATGTCAATGCTGGTCAACTCTCCTGTAGCGACCGCTGTTGTGTGTGTAGTGTGTTTCCAGCGTTTAGCGGTAGCGTAATGCTTCAACCAGATTTGATGAAGTGTCCTGAGCGATGCCGTTTTGCTAGCGCATGCGTTATTTTGTAGAGGGATCTTTTTTTGTCGGTGCATGATTTTAACCAGATTTCTATCGGGTATATATATGTTAGAAGCGTGGCCTTCTATTACTTCACCAGATCCCATACTTAGTAAGATTCTCTCGATTGTCGACCTCTGTTCTTGGAACGCTAAGTACTGTTCACCGTTGATTTTATCCGGTGATTCTCGTCGTTTCCGGCCACCGTTTTGTACGTGCGAGGTAGCGTTGGACTCCTCTCGAGAAGCTCTTCCTTTCTATACCACTTTTGGAGGCTGTGGTTGGCTAGTTGAGGAACGTGAAGTTGCTGCCCGATCGCGTGTTTTGTAGTGAATGTAGAACTTCATTCCTTTATGATAAGATCTTGTTCCTAGCCTTGGTTTAAGCTTCCAGTAAGTTGTTTTGGTAGTAATTGTGTTGGTTGAGCGTGGCTCCCAGCCGTGAGCTTCAGTTAGCATCCCTGATAATTATGCTTTGTTGGTTAGCAGGTTTTCAACCAGATTTCTCGGGATCCCTTTGTGGTAATTTTTGCACAGTATTGAGGTACGGATCTGAGCTTGATGTAGCTGAGAATTGGCGTGAGATTGAATGCTAGATGGCTGCCGTGGATGTTGCTTTGTGCATATTTCATAAACGCATTTCCCATATTGCTTTCATATTTCTGTTGCATCCATTTCTTTGTATCTCGTTGTATTGCTGTTGTTTCTTACCAGGATGCGAGGGCGAGCGGCAATACCGCACTCTCATCTCCCTGCTGGGATTTGTTAGCCACCATGCGTCGAGTGGTTAACTACCACAGTTCATGGGCGAGGCAACAGCAGGTTGAGTTGTTTGATGCATCTGGTATTCGGGTGTAGTGTCAAGACGAGTGGCTCATTACCACACTTTGAACACACCCTGTGGCCACTGATTCGTTGCTGATCTCGTGGAGCTATGTTTGAGTTCCTTGGCTCCATTGTTGGTTGTAGCCTTCAGCTGTTATCCGGTGTCTCATGCATAGCATCTGCATTTTTTCTTATGCATTTCCTTTAGCTGTTTCAGTTACTCTCCATACTGGGGTTTGACCCATGTCCCTCTGGGGCTTGGTTGTTTTCTCTGTTTGTGTTGTTTTTAGGGAATCCAGGTTTTACAGCTGGTCGTGGTTTTAACCCAGCTGGTGGCAGCCCAGGAGGTGGTTAGAGTATCCCAGTAGCGTATAGCATATTTATATGTATCAGTACAGTTAGCCAGGGGATGCCGTGTGCTTTGGTGTTGTATTATGTTGTTGGAGTCTGATACATGTTGTTGTTGCTGTTGTTATGCTATACTGTTGGTTTTTTTTATAAACTGGGGTATATTTTGAGTATTGCATTATTTTAAATTATGTTATTTTAAACCGTCAGGCCTAAAGCGAAAATTTTACCCGTTTTTTGATAGCTTCCGCATGTGTTTGTGTGTTTTTAATCAGATATGAGCACGAGGCCTGACATTTTTGTGGCTCTACAAGCATGTTCTCCATTCAACGTCCTCAACTGGAACATCGCCAAACTAAATCTCGTCTTATCCTCATATTGTACATGGTCAAACAAACTCACCATGTGCTCAAGCCATCCCTCGGCTATAAGGCCATCTTCAGTCTCTTCTCATCAGAATAGTTCACTATATCAAACAGTTCCTCCATATTCTCTAACCAATCCTCGGCCATCATACCACTCTGGATTTCCGCAAATGTGGGAGGATTCATCCGCTGAAATCTAGCTAGAACCAACTCCATCTCATCAACCTGTCGAGTCAGATGTTACACCTCAGCCTCGGTCTGCCTCTCCTGATGGCGCAAAGGAACACTAGGTTGAGCTACTGCCTCATCCTCAACGCTAACATCAGCTCTCGACTCATTCACCCTCTGCCTAGCTGCTCTACCTCTCCTCGGTGGCATCTAAGAGGCACTCAAGCCGAGACTCAAGTGTGATACAAAGAATCAAGCTTATCCCAGTTTAAGTTCTGATACCACAATGTCAGGCACGGTGCTCTTAATACGTCAAAAATCACACTAAAATGCGGAAGCTTAAAAGTAATTAAAATTTTTATTCTCGACCTGAACTAAAAAAAAATTCTTCAAAGTATTTAATACTCAAAATACAGACTTTAACTCAAAAGTCTATCCAAAAAGTCCCAATAATCACGACAGTATACATATATTCAATCCACAGTTAAGAATCAACAATACAGATACACAGGGCATCCCCTAGTAAGGAATGCATATAAAATATACATAATTGGGAAATCAAACTCGCCTAAGGGGCTTCACCAGCAGATGCATCTCTCAGTCCAGCTGATCTACCTGAAATTCCTGCAATGGTCAAACACACGACCAAATCAGCCCCAAAGGAAACAAGCGAGGTCAAAACTCAGTACGAAGAGCAAGATACAATAGCTATCAGATACACATGAAATATATCATGTCGTGTAATGCATGAGAGCTATCAAGAATAATCGGAAATTAAGGCACAATGACCTCTGCCGACGAATAAAATCTCGTAGCACAGCAACCTTTGCCGGCTATCAAATCTCAATAAATCATTGGTATCCTAAATCAGCAACCTCCGCAGGCAATCACAACTCTGTGAAAGCGTTGGATCCTCAAGGCACGATAGACTCCTTCGACCAATCCCAGACTCCGGGATGCATACAGTCTCAAGGAATTCAGGCTCAATATGAATGCATGTATGCAATGCCAATCGAAACATAAACAGTATGAAATATATCACAGAACAGCATACAAACAGCTGGAAAACCACACGCAGGTATGAAACAGCACAACTCAGGCTCTACCATGCGATACTAGGCTAGGAGAATCCTCTCACAGCCACAAACGCAACAACATACACAATTTAGTTATGGAAAATAAGCACGTAGTCATCATAAACACAACATGCATAATAGTTACTGCACGCAGCATACACATGACAAGGCTAAGGAAACTCTGCACACAGCCATACATGTTCACATTCATATCTCAAAGCTTTAAATACAAGCTCAATTCGTACCTTCGCTCTAATCATACACAGAGCCTAAATTCAAGCTCACGGCTGAAACAGCAAGATAGTTTCCCAAACCCTAGCTCTCGGCCACAGCTCGGGACACCAAATCAGGTCAAAAACTCAAGAGAGCTACGGATCTGCAAAACAACTATGGGAATCAACACAGATTCACGTTCAAATAGCTCACGGACTAAACCTTAAAGGTTGGCCAGCTCAAGCTCTATCGCTATGCTCAAACCCTATCCAATAAAGATATCTAAGGGCCGAAATCAACAATAAAAACTTCAGTTACCTCAAACAAATCTCAACTCAGCCGGAAGTGCTAAAAGTCGAACACTTCAGCTTCTCATCAACTCCTCTATTCCGGTATCTATCGGCCTCCAAACTGGTAAGAGGTTAAAGCTCTCGCACAGATGCTTCTATCTGTAGCACCTTTGCTCAAAACCAGCCGGCCAAACTCCGACAACCGGAAGAAGAAGGTATCGGGTGAACAGTGCTAACTAGTGTTTCCAATGAGATACTATCGAGAGAAGATAAGTATCGTGAGGTGTAAAAATGATTAAGTGTTGGTCAATGGTCAAATATATACCACTTAGCTTTCTCCGGTGTGATCTACAATGCCTTCAGAGTGGCTCAAACCTCTGCACTGTATCTGATTAAGCATGGAGCTCCAAAATCAAAGTAATTCAGCTTGATTGATCAGGACAGTTCTCATACCCAGATCATAACGCACACCTCAGCTCAGATCACGCTCGCAGATCAGGTCTCACCTACAGAGTCCTCAGTCAGCTCAGACCCCGACACTGTTCCAGCTTAGGTACAAAGACCCAACTCAGCTTTCGGGCCAACAGATCATGCTACCTGACAGATCACTCTTACAGATCAGCTCTCGTGCAACCATTAGCTTTCGTTTTCTAGCTCAATTTGCGCTCTCAGACCAGCTCAGAGCATTCCGCTCAGCTCACAAAGTGATCCTAACTAACAATTCTCTCCAAGTTGTACGTCTCAATCAGCTTACGACCAGGCTGATACTTCTAACAGCTCAAGAACTACTCGCAATATGTCTGCTCAATTTAGGACATAAGACAAGTCCCTAATCTGAATCCGGATTACTCTGCTTCACAACCAGCTATCAGCTCAGGACTCAACTGTTAACTCAGACTCAAAATAGCAACTTGGTTCATCTCACAAACTCAGCACAACTGAACACAATCTAGTCCTTACCTGGTCTCAATCAAACATCCCAAACAACTGCAATTCGGACCAGTCGCAATAGTCAAAACAACACCCTTATACTTATCAGTTTACAGGCCTCTCGTCCAGCTTACAGGCAAACTGTCCAGCACAGCATCATCCAGACCAGCACAGATTCACAGTTCAGCTCAGAACCTAAACTGTTCTTCACCAACAGCCAGTCACACGCTCAGATCTCACTGCTTAGCTCAGACCCTTGCCTCACTACCAAACCTGAAATCCAGCTACAACCAAAACTCAAATCCAACATCAGCTATGACAGTAGCAGGTCAGTTCACACAAACTCTGCTCATCGCTTCCAACACAGCTTGAGTATATCCAGCAGCACTCTAAGCTGGATCTCCATTCGATTTCTCACCGAATATACACACTGCAACAAAATAGAATCAAGAATTTACGTCTAATCTGACACATCCGAGTCAGACTGTCTATGCTGATCCAGCTCAGAACTATTCCAAAAGACTAGAAAACTCCACATAAGGCAACTCAGTTCAGGTCACCTACCTGCTTCTCATCCAGTAGTACGTACATCAGCTTAGAGTACTTAACTCAGCACGCATCACTCAGGTCAGCTTGTTATGCTCTATTCAACCTTCGGTGTCTCATCCTGTACTCTACGCCTTCAGATCAGCTTAGGCACCCAGGTATCAATAAACGTGCTCAATTCAACTCCAAGTAGTCAACCCAACTCATCAGGGTCAGCGTAGCTCGTGACATAGATTCATGCCCAAAGCTGCATCCAGATTATGCCTACATCCTAAACTACTATCAGCCCAGACTGCTCCACTGGACCGATTCACGCTACAACAGCATCAGCTTGCAAACACAACACAGCACAGTGTTACTATGTCAGCTTGCACCCGATCTGGTCCAGCTCACAACTACTCAGCAAGCTTCCAAGCTGAATGTCTCAAGCTATGTATCAAGCATACTCCGCATGATACAATTCTATAGCAAACACGATTCAGGTTACGCTCCTAGCTGATTCATCTCAACCGATGCTCCCTAAGCTGATTAATCTCGATTATTTAATCACTAATCTAGACTGATTAAGCCATTAATGACCTTGGCTAATTACAATCCTCACATTTCTAGTGAACTCCGTTTCTCGTCTGTGGACCCTCAACCTCAAGTCGCCTGATCAAGCTATATAAATACCATGGTACCAGGTTGGAAAGGCACCCCAGTAATTTTCTCGAGCCTAGTCCTGTCAAGTGTAAAGGAACTCCAGTACTTTTCTGAAGCCCAATACGTGTCAAGTTCATATGGCCAAACGGAATGTCTCCCTGCCACCATATCGGTCAGGTTGATATGGCCAAATGAAACGTCTCCAGGCCACCATATCTGTCAAATTAGAAACACCACAGCCAAGTCCCATCATTAAAAGCATTTTCAACATTTGTTCACATTCTGCCTCAAAAACCACTTCTTCATACCTCATACCTCATGCCTCAAAATAGTTTTTTTTTCTATTCCTCCAGATTTTAGTAAAACTTCAGAATGCAGAAAACTCCTTAAAAACTTATCAACATCATAAAATAACTTAAAATCATAATTTAAAAATTTTCATAGCCGTAGGCTGCCCCTAGAACTCAAAGCACGCACAGATAGCTTGCAGCACCCAGAACATCATGCTCTACCAGTACAACTCACACCTCAACATCTCAGCTTAGGGGCTCTAATCACGCACTCTCCTCTCAGCTCATAGTACTCGGGTCAGCACGTATACCCAGATCAGCTCGGGCTTCGGACCAGATCGTGCAGTAAAACAGCACAGAGTACTCGTTTTAGTTTGGAGTACGTAGATCAGCTCGAGGCTTTTCGCCAGATCGTGGACTAAAACAACAAAGAGCACTCGACTCAGTTTAGAACATGCAGATCAGATTGTAACCCTCCTCTCAGCTTAGGTTGCTCTACTCAGCTTACGCTGGTTACCTCAGCACACGTGGGTCAACTCTGCTCTTGACGGCCAACTCATCTCACGATGGTCACTCAGCTCATAATGGTCAGTACAGCTTACGGGGGTCAACCCAGCTTAGGATGGTAAACTCAGATCGCAGGCGGTCAACTCAGCTTAGGATGGTAAACTTAGACCGCAGGGGGTTAACTCAGCTTATGGTGATCAACTTTAGCTTAAGTTGCGCACTACAGCTTACAGTGCTCACCGAAGCTTATAGTGTCCACTATAAGTTACGGTGCCCACTACAACTTATGGTTCCCACTACATCTTACGATGCTCACTATTGCTTATGGTGTCCACTACAGCTTACGGTGCCCACTACAGCTGACGGTGCTCACTACTACTCACGGTGGTCACTTCAGCTCGCGGTGGTCACTTCAGCTTATGGAAACTGCTCATGACTTAAGCAGAGGAGAAAACAGCTTGCGACACATTACGGGGGAAAACAGCTTACCGTTTATGGCTTAAGCAGGGGAAAAATAGTTTACGACTCAATACATGGGAAAAAAGCTTACGGCTTAACCAGGGGAAAACAGTTTACAACTCAAACTTATGGAACACAACTTATGACTTAAGCAAGGATCAAAACATGGATGGAATGAAGCTCGAGCACATCAGAACGCTACCCCTTATTCCTCGACAACCAAAAGACCTTGGTCCATGCTCTAAACTGAAACGTCTCCCTCGCTCAAACCATCAATCCTTTCCCAAAACTCGAATTCTAGGCACCCTCATCATGGTAAATAGAGAGAATTGCGACACATTGACATTATTTTTGTAGCCTCAAAATCATTGGAATCCAAAACATGAACACACAAACAATAATATGAATGAGAGGTGCATTCAAAGGAGATTTTGTACTTGCCTTTTGTTAAACTTACAACTGAGTGTCATGTGTTGGGGAACCGTGGCGGATCCGGATCCCGTCTCCCGGCGAGGCAGCGGAAGAACAAAATTAGGCCGGGAAACGTTCAATACAATTCAAAGATTACACAATATGAACCATTCATAGGGTGTTTAGTCAGTTACCTTGCTGGCGTCTTGGCGCCTGGCTCCGACCAGTTTCACGAGGAAACCAGCACTTCACGGTAGGCGGCGGTAGATTAAGTCAATCAGGTCCACGACCGGAAGGGAGACTCCTTCGTCAGCCTGCACTAGAAGGCCTGACGAGATCAGCACGGATGGAAACTCCTCGAAAAGTTGGCCGTAACAAATTCCGGCAAGGGGCGGCGACGTGGCGGCGGCGCAAGGCGGCTTTTTGGGAGAGGAGGAGGCGTGTGTGAGAGTTAGGGTTAGGGTATAAGTGTTGTGTAGTAGCATAATGAAGCCCTAATCAACTTTAAGTAGTTGGTGCTGGTCTTGGACCGGCCAAACGGGCCCGGGTCAAACGTATGAACATTCGGTTCATCCCTATCACCGTGACTTCATCATAACTCCGATCGCCAATCAGATCAGACCGATCGACTTAGTTCCAAAACTGAATACTATGATCTGAAAAACCATTTTTCAGAACCCCAGCGCAAAATGACCGTTTCGCCGCTCAACAGCGGGAAATCACGATTTGACCCATGTTGACTTTTAGGAAGTCGCACTCCCCAAAATCCTCTTCCCATGCTCAACACATTGAGCTCAGTATCCGTGCGGGAATCTCGAATCCAGTACTTGTGTGACCCTCAATGGTTCAGGAATACAGCTAGCCGTGGGCCAACAACCATTGCGGCTCCGGAATCACAATTCCAGACTTGCCCATCGGATCATGGTAAGAGCGTCTAGCAACATCACCCCATGATCTCCTAGGTATCACTGATAGTGCCTGCAAGAAACAGTTGGTCGTGCGGTCCTTTCAATCCATATATCACGATCAGATCAACGACCATTGGTAAATCGAGAGTCGCTATAGATCCGATAGCTATGCATACATCTTGGAGATCGAATAGTGACATCACGAGTGTAACTAGGTAAACCCATTTACCTAAAACAATTCTAGTACTCTGGCCAGATATTTATACACTATTATCCCCTCAGATAGCATAGGATATCCACGCATGTCTGCGAGAGGTGAATCCTCGACAACGATGCATCGACTCCTACATGCACCGGGATCTCACCCAATCCCGCCGCCTAATGACCCCAAGTGAGTCGGCAATTGGGTCAAAGTGAGACGTCTATCATGTAGAGTCTCAATGTTTCGAGTCGTGAGGACTAATCAGTACAACCAAGACCTCGGACTTATCCACTCGACAAATGGTAACCACTTGGAAAGTCCAAACGAGGGTAGTTCGATAGATCACCAGGTCACTATCTATCTGCATGCTCAGAACATTACAATGTTCCCTACCAATGAAACATGGTACTTCGCATCACAGATACTAGTCTCGAGCTCGGGCGGCCTTGTCCTCATTTTGACGGCCCAATTGACTAGGAACTAATTCAGAATACACGGTGACTATTAGATGTGTTTCATGATAGCCGTCATACCAACTATCACATCTAACATACACTATAGTGCATTCTAGGTCTTTACTCAACGCAATTGTTAATCATCATACAACACAATGAAAGTAAAGAATGCCATAAATAAAATGTGAATATCATACATATAAAGATTGTTTCATACAAGAGTCTATGAACCCACACGCCATAAGTTGGCTAGTTGGGCATCTACTCTAACAATCTCCCACTTGCCCTAAAACCAACTACTCATCAGACGCAGTCCCATTGTTTCGCGATGTTTTTCAAACAAGGGTCCTGGCAAGGGCTTCGTAAGTGGATCAACAACGTTGTCCGCAGAGGCGACTCTCTCAACTGCTATGTCACCTCTAGCCACAATATCCCGGATTATGTGGTATTTCCTCAGTATATGTTTGGATCTTTGGTGAGACCTAGGCTCCATTGCTTGCGCAACGGCACCCGCGTTGTCACAGTACACCGAGACTGGACCAAATCCATCAGGAATGATGCCCAAATCTTGGACGAAATTCCTTATCCAAACTGCCTCCTTAGCAGCAGCTGATGCTGCGATGTACTCAGCCTCAGTGGTTGAATCCGCGATGGTGTCTTGCTTGGAACTCTTCCAAGAGACAGCACCACCATTGAGCATGAATACAAATCCAGAGGTTGACTTCGAATCATCCACTTCACACTGGAAGCTAGAATCAGTGTAGCCTTCCAGTTTCAGTTCACCACCCCCATAGACCATGAACATATTCTTAGTCCTTCGTAAGTGCTTAAGAATATCGTTCACAGTCCTTCCAATGCAATTGGCCAGGGTTGGCCTGGTAGCGGCTCGTGACACTCAGAGAATATGCGACATCCGGTATAGTGGAGATCATGCCATACATAATACTACCTATTGCCGAGGCATATGGCACACGTGTCATACTCTCTATCTCCTCATCAGTCTTCGGACACATAGAATTAGATAGAGTGACCCCGTGGCACATAGGTAGGTGTCCTCTCTTGGACTCTTCCATAGAGAACCTCTTAAGTATGGTATCGATGTAGGTAGCTTGGGTGAGTCCGAGCATCCGTTTCGATCTATCCCGATAGATCTGTATTCCAAGAATATAGGATGCTTCACCCATGACCTTCATCAAAAATATACTAGACAACCAGACTTTAGTTGACTGCAGCATTCCGACATCATTCCCAATGAGTATAATGTCATCAACGTATAGTACTAGGAATGTCACAGCGCTTTTAAATACCTTATTATATACACATGGCTCCTGGGGATTCTTGATGAAACCAAATTCCTTAATTGTTTCATCGAATCTCAGGTTCCAACTTCGCGATGCTTGTTTGAGACCGTAGATCGATCTTTGAAGCTTGCATACCTTATGCTCGCTTCCAACAGATGTGAAACCCTCAGGCTGCGTCATATAGATCTCTTCCTTAATGTTTCCATTAAGTAACGCAGTTTTCACATCCATTTGCCATATATCATAGTCGTACCATGCGGCTATGGCTAATAAGATTCTAATTGACTTGAACATCGCGACTGGCGAGAAGGTTTCATCATAGTCAACACCTTGCCTTTGAGTGTAACCTTCCGCGACCAGTCGCGCCTTGTAGGTCATTACCTTACCATCAGCCCCAAGTTTCCTCTTGTATACCCATTTACACCCAATAGGAACAATTCCTTCAGGAGGATTAACAAGAGTCCAAACTTGGTTAGCATGCATTGAGTCAAACTCAGACTGCATTTCTTCAAGCCACAAATTAGAATCAGAATCGGAAATTGCCTCCTTGAAAGTTCTTGGATCAGATCCAACAACTTGATCACCTTGATCATCTTCAAGGAGAAAACCATATCTCTCAGGAGCCCTAGGAACCCTTTCGGATCTCCTAGGTGCTACCATTTCAGGTATTGGCTCTGTAGGTGCAGGAGATTCACTTGGTACTTCAGTTGGTTCTCGAACCTCTTCGAGTTCTACTATTTTGCCCTTTCTATCAAGTAGAAATTCCCTTTCCATAAAGGTGGCATTCCTAGAAACAAACACTTTTGTTTCGCTGGGATAGTAGAAGTAGTATCCAATGGAATTTTTTTGATACCCAATGAAGTAGCATAAGATGGATCTCGTATCCAGCTTATCTCCCACTGTCTGCTTCACGTAAGCAGGACATCCCCAAATCCTCATGTATGAGTACTTGGGTGGTTTGCCCATCCGTATCTCATATGGAGTCTTATCCACTGTCTTGGTGTCGACACTGTTCAACAACATTACCGCCGTTTCGAGCGCATAGCCCCAAAACGAGGTAGGAAGCTCAGTGAAGCTCATCATTGATCGAACCATGTCTAACAGGGTTCGATTACGACGTTCCGCTACACCATTGAGCTGTGGTGTGGCAGGAGGGGTCCACTGTGCGAGAATCTCATTCTCATTTAGATAGTCTTGAAATTCAGCACTTAAGTATTCACCACCTCGATCGGATCGAAGTGCTTTAATACTTTTGCCTAATTGATTTTCTACTTCAGCCTTGAATTCTTTGAACATTTCAAAGGATTCAGACTTGTGCTTCATTAAGTACAACTACCCATACCTAGAGTAATCATCGGTAAAGGTGATTAAGTATGTGTGACCGTATTTAGTACCAATACTAAACGGCCCGCACACATCAGTATGGATCAAGTCCAATAGGCCTTGAGCACGCTCACCCTTTACCTTGAAGGGTTGCTTAGTCATCCTTCCCTTGAGACAAGACTCACAAGTCGGTAGGGAGTTAACGTCTGACAGATCAAACATGTCACTCCTAACTAACTTGTTCATCCTACTTAGAGAAACATGACCTAGACTAGCGTGCCAAAGTTGTGCTGGGTTCAAGTTATCGTGTTTCCTTTTAATCATTGTTGTATGTGCTTCGACATCGCGAGTTGGAACGTCTTTTAATTTTATGGTGTATAAATCGTTTTCGCGTTCCCCAATTCCAATTAAACATTCATTCTTGTAAATATTGCAAATCGAATTAGCAAAATACAAGAATATCCATCACTATCAAGCATAGAAACAAAAATAATGTTCTTTATCAATTCGGGAACAAACAAAACGTTTCGTAATAACAACTTAAAATCAGAGGACAGAAATAAATAAACATCTCATATAGCTACTGCAGCAACTCTTGCTCCATTGCCAAGCCTCAAGTGGGTCTCACCCTCTCTAAGACGTCGGATTCTTGTCATCACCTGCAAATCATTGCAGATATGAGATCCACATCCGGTATCAAGTACCCAAGAAGTCAAACTAAGAGACATATTTATTTCAATATAGAACATACCTTTCGCAGTTCGCAACTGCTCGAGGTACTCCTTCCAGTTCCTCCTACAATGCCCAGGCTTGTGGCAGTGGTGGCAAACATCCTCATGCTTGTTTGGCTTGGAGGCCTTTGCCTTTGGCTTCTTGGTGGGCTTTTCCTCCTTTGCAGCGCTTCTTTCCCTTGCGTCTGGGCCCCTTCTTCGCAGAAGAGCCCATAAGGAGGACGGGTTTGTCCTTCTTTATGGTTCCTTCAAATACTACAAGCATGTTAACCACCTCTTCAAGGGTGGCTGCCAGCTTATTCATGTTGAAGTTGACCACAAAGGGGTCAAATGCAGCAGGAAGTGAGAGGAGAAGCACATCCACAGACAACTCATGTGGAAGTGTGATATCAAGGCCCGACAGCTTTTCAACGAGCCCAATCATACGAACCCCATGCTCGCGGACCGAAGTCCCATCGCTCATGCGGCTCGTCATAAGCTCCTTGACAGCCGTGAACCTCTCATGTCGAGAGTTCTCCCCGTACAGTTCTTTGAGATGAAAAAGTATGTCAGCAGCATACTTCGTCTTCTCAAAGCGCCATTGCATTTCATTGGACATCGAAGCCATCACATAGCATCGAGCTTTAACCTCGTCGTCCCACCATTGTTTAAGCGTTACCAGCTCCTCAGGGATGATATCGGCAGGGGCTTCCTTCGGAGGACTCTTCTCTATCGCATAAAGAAGTTTCTCTGAAGCCAATACAAGATTGAGGTTGCGGAGCCAGTCTTGGTAGTTCAGACCGGTGAACCTGTTGCTATCCAGTATAGCAGCGAGCGGGTTTTTCATCGAAACCATTTTATAAGCATTACTACTGAAAAGGAAAGCAGACATACATCACTAACTATAAATAAAATAATCGCTAAGACATAAAACATGGTCGTTAAGTTTTATGAATTACCCTCCCACAATTTTAACGATTTCACCACCCTCTAATCAAATCGAGAAAGCAAGTTTCTTTAGTGGGTACACGGAACCCAATCAAGCGATCATGGACCCGAATAATATCAGCCATCCATGACCCCCAAAAGGTAATTTTCCGATTGCAACCGGTGCAACCTCCATGTATTCACCTCACGTCCAGTAAGGGCCCAATAATATGACGCCGTTTACTATCACGTGTCAAGATGACCCATCAATGTTGAGTCGTGAAGGACGGTCCCCTTAACGTCCCCAATAATATGAGCCAACGTTAAAGGGAATTCCAACCGACTCACAACAATTGTCAATGGCGTGGACAGCTTTCCGGCATACATGACCCCCTCAACAATATGAGCCGGGCCATGTATACGGGTAGCATCGGCGTAAACCCATTGTTGATGGAAGGTAGGGATAATTTAAACAAATTTAAATTCCCTTTAGTTTATCGAATAAACATTTATCTTGATATTAGTTTTAAAATCGTAGTTAAAACGAGGGATTTTATTTTCGAAAATTTGGCCTCATGCAGATATTTTAAATCATATTTAAAACATGCGCATTCAACTAACTATATATCACATATATAAATATTGGGATGATCGATCGCGAGAGCTATGCGGTCCGTGGTTGCCAGCCATGGACCTGGGTCCAATCCTAGGGGTAATGCAACATGCAATGCAATCCTATTACAATGCTTCCGGTTTTATAGATCTTCGGTCTTCAATATCCTTGATCGTCATTGTCCACCGTCTTGGGATGTCCTCCCACTAAATCTAGTAATTTACATTTAAATATACCATTACATATAAGGGATACATTTTTCAAGGGGTGGGAACGGGCCACAAACAAGCCCACTTTAAATAATGATAATCAACAATATTTACAAACCGAAATCATAAAAACCTATCGCATACACCTAACAAATTGGGCACGGCTCTCGATCATCCCAATCATGCAGATAATCCAATTAACATGCATAAATTAAATAATCTAATTATTTATCCACAAAATCATATTTTAATTACGAAATCGCATTTTATAAACAAAATCGTATTTTGTCGATAAAATCAAATTTTGATCAACAAAATCATATTTAATTTATAAAATCATATTTCAAAATTAAAATCGTATTTTGCAATTTTAATTGTATCAAATTGGGCTTAAAACAATTCTAGGCCCAAAAATCTCAAAATTTCAAAATCGACCAAAATCGGCCCGATATCGAATATCGGCCCGAAAACTTCACGGGCTGCCCGGGACAGGCCCGAACATAACCCTAGAAGAATTCAGCCGTCACGACATCGCCGGAGCATCACCGGACGGCGGCGGCCGCCGCCAACAAATCACGTGCGGCAGCAGCCGCACGCACGCCGCATCAAGTGCGGCATCGGCCGCGCGCCATCGCACAACGTTTGCGCGAGGCTGGCCGCATCTGGTCGGCCGCATGATGCACGACCTGGCCGCGCCAACAGCGGCGCCTCCCGCCACGAGTGTGCGCCCATCAGGGCGCACTGGTTGCGCACCACCGCGCAACGATTGCGCGTGGCCGCTGGCCATGGCCGGCCACCATGCACGGCTAGCGTGCATGGCGTCGCGCGCGCTGTTCCGAACAAATCGCGTGCGGCAGCAGCCGCACGCACGCCGCATCAAGTGCGGCATCGGCCGCGCGCCATCGCGCAACGTTTGCGTGAGGCTGGCCGCATCTGGTCGGCCGCATGATGCGCGACCTGGCCGCGCCAACAGCGGTGCCTCCCGCCACGAGTGTGCGCCCATCAGGGCGCACTGGTTGCGCACCACCGCGCAACGATTGCGCGTGGCCGCTGGCCATGGCCGGCCACCATGCACGGCTAGCGCGCATGGCGTCGCGCGCGCTGTTCCGCTCGCGATGGGCCGCCGCACGAGGCGGCGGCCGGCCGGTCATTTTTAAAAAAAAAAATTTGTTGTTTCGATTTTAAAAAACGACATCTGATGCAATATGGCAACAATTGTATTGAAGGATCCGAGCCTTGGCTCTGATACCACTGTTGGGGAACCGTGGCGGATCCGGATCCCGTCTCCCGTCGAGGCAGCGGAAGAACAAAATTAGGCCGGGAAACGTTCAATACAATTCAAAGATTACACAATATGAACCATTCATAGGGTTTTTAGTCAGTTACCTTGCTGGCGTCTTGGCGCCTGGCTCCGACCAGTTTCACGAGGAAACCGGCACATCACGGTAGGCGGCGGTAGATTACGTCAATCAGGTCCACGACCGGAAGGGAGACTCCTTCGTCATCCTGCACTAGAAGGCCTGACGAGATCAGCACGGACGGAAACTCTTCGAAAAGTTGGCCGGAACAAATTCCGGCGAGGGGCGGAGGCGTGGCGGCGTCTTTTTGGGAGAGGAGGAGGCGTGTGTGAGATTTAGGGTTAGGGTATAAGTGTTGTGTAGTAGCATAATGAAGCGCTAATCTACTTTAAGTAGATTGGTGATGGTCTTGGACCGGCCCAACGTATGAACATTCGATTCATCCCTATCACCGTGACTTCATTATAACTCCGATCGCCGATCAGATCGGACCGATGTACTCAGTTTCCAAAACTGAATACTATGATCTGAAAAACCATTTTTCAGAACCCCAGTGCAAAATGACCGTTTTTCCCCTCAACAGCGGGAAATCACGATTTGACCCCTGTTGACTTTTAGGAAGTCGCACTCCCCAAAATCCTCTTCCCATGCTCAACACATTGAGCTCAGTATCCATGCGGGAATCTCGAATCCAGTACTTGTGTGACCCTCAATGGTTCAGGGATACAGCTAGCCGTGGG
>KV017451.1:374176-399750 GCA_001598015.1 Dorcoceras hygrometricum
GTAGAGTCTCAATGACGTTTCGAGTCGTGAGGACTAATCAGTACAACCAAGACCTCGGACTTATCCACTCGACAAATGGTAACCACTTGGAAAGTCCGAACAAGGGTAGTTCGATAGATCACCTGGTCACTATCTATCTGCATGCTCAGAACATCACAATGTTCCCTACCAATGAAACATGGTACTTCGCATCGCAGATCTAGTCTCTAGCTCGGGCGGCCTTACCCTTATTTTGACGGCCCAATCGACTAGGAACATGTTCAGAATACACAGTGAATATTAGATGTGTTTCATGATAGCCGTCATACCCACTATCACATCTAACATACACTTTAGCGTATTCTAGGTCTTTACTCAACGCAATTGTTAATCATCATACAACACAATGAAAGTAAAGAATGCCATATAAATAAATGCGAATATCATATATAAAAATTGTTTCATACAAGAGTCTATAAACCAACACGCCACAAGTTGGCTAGTTGGGCATCTACTCTAACATATTGATCGTTGAGGACAAAAAGTATAAATAGCAGAAGAATTCAAATGAAGAAGCTCTCGGTCAATTTCTACCATTCACGACGTTCTTCTTTTCTATCATAACGCTCTTACATACTCTCTGGGAACCTTACATCGCAAAACATTCTAACTCCCAGTATTCAAATCTCGAAGAACACTCAAGCTCAAGCCTTCATAGATTTAATCTTCGAGATATCTTCTGGTTTACATTTGTAAACAGTTCTTGTTGATAAAAGAACCAGAAGATTAACAGTACTCACTATATCGTATTTCTTTGTATCATTCATATTTGAGTCTGTAACAAACGTGCTACGTGAAGCCGTTTGAGTAAATTACGTTGATTGTATTCAGCAGAGTTATCTGCGTGTGTTGTGATAATTACTAGGAGTTCAATTGGAGCGAGGATCAGTGACCGGGTGTCTACAACGTATGTATTCATCAAAGTCTTCTAGTGGAACCTTCCTGAAAAGGAATAAGGGGAGACGTAGGATCTTCAGATACGAACTTCCAGAAACAAATCTTTGACCCTTACGCTTTTATTTAAGTCTTTGCATTTACTTACTTTATACTGTTCACTGATCAATCGAGTTATTTCTGCACAATTTTTGTTAGTCGAGATATCATATTTAGGACTGAGATACCTCAGATCTGGTAACACAGATTCGAGGTAAGCAAGGCGCTTGTAAAATCGTTTTCAAGGTTTCGAAAAATAAAAATCCAAGGAGTTCATTCACCCCCCCCCGTTCTGAACTCCTAGGCCTGTTTTCGATCCTAATTGATCCTATCAATTAGGTATCAGAGCCTGCGCATCTCAGTTATTGAACAGTTTTTCTTTCACGCTTTATATATTTCAACATGTCTACCTCACATAACAAGATTCCTATGTTTTCGAAGGAAGACTATGACGATTGGAAGAAGGATGCAAGCGCGATCCTAATTGATCATATCAATTAGTATCAGAGCCTGGCGCATCTTAGTTATTGAACAGTTTTTCTTTCACGCTTTATATATTTCAACATGGCTACCTCACATAACAAGATTTCTATGTTTTCGAAGGAAGACTATGACGATTGGAAGAACAGGATGCAAGCCCACTTGGCCGCACATGATGATGACATGTGGTTTGTTATCACTGATGGACACATGAAGATCATGAAAGCCAATACAGGAATAGCAATATCTGATGGTGCACCTCAGTGGGTGGAAAATAACCAACATGAATATACCACTGAGGACAAGAAAAAGGCCAATCTGGACAATGTGGCAAAGGATATTCTTTACAATACGCTGGACAAGAATATGTTCATCAAAATCAAGACCTGTACCACTGCCAAGGAAAATTGGGAGAAGCTGATCCAGATCTGTGAGGGCAATGATGAAACCAATGAGAACAAACTAACTGTAGCCTAGAAGAAGCACGATTCCATGAAGATGCGAGAGGGAGAAACCATGACGGAGTTTGATGAGCATTTCAGTGCTGTGGTGATCGAGCTAACAAGTCTGGGAAAAGAATATGTGAGGCTCTCTGCTCACAATTAAGTCTCTAATCTCAATCAGTGGGTTATTAAATTAAACTAAACAAGAAAGAGCATAAAATTTTCAGCAGAAGCGTTGTTTCGACCAGCAGAAGCTTAAAGGAAACGTCAGCTTGTATAGTAAACATTATTCATTTATGGAAACACGTCATTGTCCTCGGTAGGTACAAACTAAGTTTACTAGTACACGTTTAATTTTTACATACAAAACCAGATTTTGATTTACTAAACTTGTTTAGTTTAATTTAATAACCCATTGATTGAGATTAGAGACTTAATTGTGAGCAGAGAGCCTCACAGAATACAACAACCGAGAGTTGGCGCTCAAAGTGATGAGAGCATTACCAAGGGAGAGGGATGTCAAGACGATGGCTATGAGAGAGTCAAAGGACCTAAAAAAGTTGGAGCTTCATGATCTGTTTGCGAACCTGAAGGCGTATGAGTTTGAGTTAGAAACCAGATCTGAGGCAGGACCGTCGACATCTCAACCAACAAAAGCTCTTGTAGCAACAACACGTGAAAAGTGCTCTCCAAGCACTAGCAAGACTCCCGAACAACTCAGCAATGACATAATGTCCCTCTTCTTCAAGAAGTTTGGGAAATTCCTGAGAAGATCCTATAACCCTTCATTCTCTTATATTAATGCAAACAAATCTGAAAAGATTTAAACTGATATGAATTGTTATAACTGTGGTCATCCACGGCACTTTGCAGCAGACTGCAACAGGCCAAAGAATGATGAAGGCAAGAAGGGTGACCGATCCAAGAAGGATGATAGAAGATCCAAGGAAAGAAGGAGAACCAGATCTGACAAAAGGCCCAATCGAAAGAATGAATTTGGGCGGATTCAGATTCCGATTCCTCATCAAGCAGCTCCTCATCTAGCAATAGTGAACAGGAGGAAGTTCACTGCCTGATGGCTAATCAACTTTCAGATGATGAGGTATTTGATTTCTCCAACACTTACACGAGAGGACCTTATTAATGCACTCAATGAAATGGTCCACGAGTACCGAAAGATTTCTCATACATTCAAGGAAGTCAAGGCTAAAAACCAAGGTTTGAAAAATAGTTCAGTAGAACCAAGCACCGCTCAAATTGGGGAAACTGACAGTTTACAAACCGAGTTAAGTAAGCTGAAGTCTGAGAATGAATATTTGAGATTCAGATCCTGTGAGCTCACATCTGAGAACGAGAGATTAAATCTGGTGATGATCTCCTGGACCCAGTCTTCTGTTTCTCTAAGCGAGCTGCATGAAACTCAAAATCCGTTAAACGACAAATCTGGCTTGGGTTTAAATATTGGAGAAAGCAGCTCCGGATAGACCACTACTCATTCAAATCTGGCCTACGACAAGTTCAAAAAAATGAACTTTTTCAAAGCTAGTGTGATACACAACACTTATGAGTCGGTAAATTATGATGACCAGACCTCTGGGCAACTGAACCAAAAAGGCAAAGCTATTATGTGATATGTCAGACCTGAGAATTCTAAGCCAAGCTGGTTAAAGAACAAACTTGATAAAGAGAAAGCGAAAGCTGGATCTAATTCGTCTGTTCCTCACCAGCCCAGATGGAGTTCGACGAAGGTCAAATATTTTTGGAGAAAGGTTCAGCCCCGAAGAGATCCGAATGGTCCACATACTAAGCCAAAGCACAACAGATGTCACCATATTTCTGCACACACCCTTATGGATTTTCATACTGGGAAAACTTTTAAGGTAATTCAAGTATGGGTCCCGAAAGGGGTAATCCGATCTGGACCCAAGTAAAATTGGGTACCAAAATTTGTTTTCATGTTTGCAGATAATAGGTACAAATATGCAGATGAGTCAATAATATGGTACCTGGATAGCGGCTGTGCACGACACATGACAGGAGACCCAAAGCTGCTATCAGATGTGACTCCTCACAAAGGAGCAAAAATCATTTTTGGAGATAACTCACATGGTAACACTGTGGGTAAGGGTAAGCTTACCGACGGTAACATTTCAATCAGATATTCTAGTTGTTGAGAACTTGTGCTATAATTTAATTAGTATAAAGTCAGCTGTGTGACAAGGATTACACAGTTAGCTTCCAAAAGCACACTTGCACAGTTCAGAGTCCAGATGTTCTGACTGTATTGGTAGGCAAAAGATCGGGAAATACGTACATTATCAATTGGTCAGAGAAAATGGGATCTGAACAGTTCTGCCTTGCAGCTGAATCTTCCAAGAGCTGGTTGTGGCATCAGCGAATGAACCATCTCAACTTCAAAACACTTGCCAAATTGAGTCAGCATGAACTGGTTTCTGGTATGCCCCAAATAAATTTTTCTAAGGACAAGATCTGTGCTGCATGTCAGCTTGGTAAACAAATCCGTTCTACTTTTAAAAAGAAAGGAGGTAAACGTTCTTCCCGAAGCTTAGAGCTTTTACATATGGATCTCTTTGGTCCTATTCCCGTAACGAGCTTAGGGAGAACGAATTACACCCTGGTTGTAATTGATGATTTTACAAAATTTACATTGGTGTTGTTTATAAAATCAAAATCTGATACCGCTGACCAGCTAATTCGGCTTTTAAAATGTTTACAAAATGACAGATCTTATGAACAGGATAAGAAGTGATCGTGGTACCGAGTTTTTAAATAAAAAATTATCTTCTTATCTGGATGACAATGGGATAAAGCATGAGATTTCTGCAGCTATAACTCCTCAACAGAACGGGCTAGTTGAGAGGAGAAACCGTACTTTAAAAGAAGCTGCTAGATCTATGATTGCTTATTCCGGCATTTCTTAAAAATTCTGGGCAGAAACAGTTAACACAGCCTGCTACACTCAAAACAGATCTATGATTAACAAGTTGCACGGAAAAACCCCATATGAGATCTGGAGTGGAAAGAAACCTGACATTTCATATTTCAGGGTGTTTGGGTGCAGATGATTCATTCATAACAACGGTAAAAAGCACCTAACAGCGTTTGATGCCAAATCTGATGAAGGTATATTTCTAGGATATTCAGTTGTGAGCAAAGCTTACAAGTGTTCAACAATCGAAGTCTGACAGTTGAAGAATCAGCACATGTGGTTTTTGATGAAACAAGTTTTAGATCCAACTTAGCTGCAAGCCTCAACGATTTGTGCACACGTCTGGAATCATCTAGCCTTGATGAATCAAGTGATGACATTCCACGACAAAGATACTCAGCTGAGATACAACCAGAGCTGGACACACCACACGACAATGCTCATGCAGATCTGACAGGTAACCCAGTAGTCATTGATTTGACTAATGTTGATCGGGTGCAGAAAAAAATCTCATCAAGTGTGCCAGCTGCTGGAACTGGAACAACCAATGTTCAAGATGTTGTGCAAGCAGATCCGACAGTACAAGATGCGAGCACTTCCTATCAAGTGGTATCGGGCTCAAATCTGGAACAACAATCACGAACTGGAAATCTGATGCACAAGCTAGCAACGCAAACCATCAATTGATGGCAGATAATCCAGATGCGATCATCCATCCAAACATCGAAGCTGAACAGGGAGCAAATCCGATAGGATCTGATCTTCGGTGGAATAGAAATCATCAACCCGAGCAGATAATAGGTAACATTCACTCTCATGTTTGCACACGAGGCCAGCTTATGCATGATCACTTTAATTCAGCTTTTATTTCACATATAGAACCAAATCTGGTAGAAGATGCCTTAGCAGACCCAAGCTGGATAGATGAAATGCAAGAAGAGCTTAATCAATTTAAAAGAAATAGTGTATGGAAATTAGTTCCTCGACCTAGTAATAATTCAGTAATAGGTACTAAATGGGTCTTTAGGAATAAGCTAAATGAAGATGGAATAGTGATTAGAAACAAAGCTAGACTGGTAGCTCAAGGATTTAGGCAAATGGAAGGTATAGATTTCGATGAGACCTTTGCACCAGTAGCTAGACTAGAAGTCATTCGTATGTTTTTTGCTTATGCTGCATTTAAAGACTTCGAGGTCTTTCAAATGGATGTTTAGAGTGCATATCTTAATGGCATCCTAACAGAGGAAGTGTATGTAGCACAACCTCCTGGCTTCTTAAATCATACATATCCAGATCACGTTTACAAATTGGATAAAGATCTATATGGGTTGAAGCAAGAACCCAGAGCTTGGTATGACACACTATCTAAATTTCTTATCGAGCATGATTTCACAATAGGCACTATTGATAAGACACTATTTAAATTCGTCAAATCTGATCATGTCCTATTAGTTCAAATCTATGTTTATGATATTATATTTGGGTCAACTAACCCCAAACCGTGCCAAAAGTTCTCTAAATTAATGCAGGACAAATTCGAGATGAGCATGACGGGAGAGCTTACGTTCTTTATGGGATTACAAGTGAGACAGCTTGACAATGGGATCTTCATTAATCAAGCAAAATACACGAAAGAACTGCTGAAGAAATTTGGCATGGATAATTGCTCAGCAGCAGCGACCCCAATGAGCTCCTCAATCAAATTGGATAAAGATGAAGCTGGAATTGCCATTGAGGTATCTTTATATCGCGGTATTATAGGCTCCCTGCTTTACTTAACAGCTAGCAGACCAGACATCATGTTTGCTATCTGTATGTGTGCTAGATTCCAAGCGGAGCCAAAGCAATCCCATTACATTGCTGTAAAGCGAATGCTGAAATATTTAAAAGGAACTTCCAATGTGGGTCTTTGGTATCCCAAAGACTCCAGCTTTCAACTAATCGGTTACAGTTATGCAGACTATGCAGTATGTAGAGTTGATCGTAGAAGCACAAGCGGTACTTGTCAATTCTTAGGAGATCGATTTATTTCCTCGTTCAGTAAGAAGCAGACCTCTATTGCAACGTCCACAGCAGAAGCCGAGTACTTAGCGGCTGGAAGCTGCTGTGCTCAGATCTTATGGATTCAACACCAGCTAAAGGACTACGGCATTGATGCTTCTGAAGCGCCTATTCTCTGTGACAACACTAGTGACATCGCTATTACTCAAAATCCTGTGCTGCACTCTAGAACAAAGCATATCGACATCGGGCATCACTTCATAAGAGATCATGTGCTCAATAAGGACGTTCGGCTGGAGTATGTGTCGACTGACCAGCAAGTAGCTGACATCTTCACAAAGCCTCTACCAGACGCTAAGTTTTCTTATTTCAGGAACATTCTTGGTCTCTTAGAATTTCCTTGATTTAGTTATGTATTGACAGTTGCAGGTTGAACATCTACTATGTTTATCAGATCCGAGTCTACTGTTCAGGGGGAACTTTGTGGATTTTCAGATCTGGTAAAATTTCAAACTCGGGAGGACCTCAGCTTTAGGGGGAATGACAGATATGAATTAATAAGTGCTGAGTCAGCTGAATATGTGAGATCTGGATAGACTCAGATGTCATATATATACACTTGATACTTATCGTGAATCAGATCTGATAATATCCCTGCTGACACATCAAAACAGGCCCTAAGGTTGTGACGTGTTAAGTATTTGGCGCTAGCTTTTACTTTTTCACTCTCGTGGTTAAAATTCAAAATATTTTCCAAATCTTGCTCGCGCCGACGGATGGTTGACACGTGTTGTCATCATACGAAACGTCACATCCACATTCTCTCACCGTTTCACATTCCTTGTTTACCTTACGCCGTTTCATTTTTCATTAACCCTTACCTTAAGCAAATTCCTTTCAAGATTTCTTGCATTCCTGATTTATAGTGTTTCCTATTTGCACATTATCTATCTTTCAGGTGTTCTCTCGTTCTATCTACTATCTGAAATGGCATCTTCCTTGATTGCGAACGCTATTAAAGTCAATTTCGACTCTGCTTTGGGTATTCCAGATAACGATGGCATGGTTAAGATGTTCAGAGCCCTAGAATCTACTAGGCTTCGCGGCTTTCTGGGATGTCCGTCAGTTCTCTATGAAAGGAGTTGGAACTGTTCTTCGACACTGCACTTGTGAAAGAATGAAATTCTATGTGTCATTCACGGCAAGGTGGTTGTGATTACTGAGGAGAGGTTTGCAGGTGTATTCGAACTGCCTACTGAAGGATTTACTGATTTGTCGGAAGTACCAAAGAACTTGGTGTTTGATGCGAGAAGTTTGTTTTCTCAGTCTGGAGAGCCGGTCTGATAGATCCTCCAAGAGATCCAATGGATACGCTGCTCAAATCTGTGTCCTGTTGAAGGGAGATACAACTGTGACTTTGGAAGAGGCGACGACCTTCCCTTCTCTGAAAATTCTTTCTGCCAAGACTGTAGGTACATATGTCGCCACGAATAAACTATGGATGCTCGTGGTGAATCAGATGAGGCCGACGTGGCTAAAGTAGCGGTTGTAAAAAGGAAATATGTGACTAAAAAGAGATCTGCTTCAACTGCTAATAAGGACACAGATGAGGTACATGTGGAGATAGTCGTCGATAAGGCTGTGTGCAAGAAGCGATCATCTACTGCTTCTGATGCACCAGCTGTTAAGAATAAGAGGTCAGCAACAGGGAGAGCTGCTCTCACGGAGAAGGATCTGGCACTTGTAAAAGTAGCACAAGATGCAGTACCAATCCAAATTGTTGAACCTATCTCAGCTGTGCCAGCTGAACGTCCTCATGCTCAAAAGCTCAAAGCACCGAAGAGAAAGTTAAGGTTGTCAACAGGTTCTGATGATGAAATTGTTGAGAAGAAGCCAGATGTGGAGACTGTTGTAGAGCAACAGAAGGAACAGACAACTGTTGATGATGTTGATAAGATTATTGATCAAGTTCTCTCTGAAACCACACAAATGGGAACAGATTTGGCATAACCAGTGTTAACAAGATCTGACGAAATAGTAGTTGAGATCACTGAGCGCTCGATGACTGTCAATGATGAGGATGATAATCTTGATGGAGCTGAAAATGAATTGCTAGGACAATGGCATCTGTTACTGCACCGAAACAGTTTCTTAAAGAGCCTTTGAGATCTGGAAAGGATGACGGCATATCTGGGGTTGAGCAACCAAGTAAGATAATTGACTCAGAGGCAGATTCTATGAAGAATAAGGAGACATATATTCAGCTTGTAGAGACTGAAATAGGGAAGGAGATTGATCCAGCACTAGTGGCAGATGTGGGACAGATTCCGTCCGAAGAAGAGTCACTGTTCATAGATGATTTATTGAAGCGGATCCCTGAGGATATGATGCTTCCGTTAGTCACTGCTGCCGAGCCCGTAATGGAATCACAATTACAAGAGTCACGGACGGGGACTTTTACAAGGCAAGTCTCCCTAAGATTGTTGTAGCTGATAAGGGGAAGGTGCCCCTTGTTGAGCTAGACACTGTTAAAGGGCATCCGGCCCATGAGATGTTTCAATTAATTTGCGGCGACATCGAATTTCTTGTACAATTGAGAGTTATGGTGATAGATGAAGTTGCTAAATTCTTTAATTCTTTTAGTCTTTGACGTTTAGCGGTTCTGAAATCTGTTAAAGATATTGCTGACCAAGAAGAGCATGTATTAACATCGGCTGAGACAGATTCCGTACAAGTTTCTCTTCAAAGGAGATTGTATATAGTTGTAAAGTATAGGGAACTGTTGCTGCGAAAATTTTTGGAGGCACATCGAGCAAATTTCAGTTTCGGCCAACCTTGGCGCTTCAAATCATAGATTTGTTATCAGCGGCTCACAGTACTTCTATGAAAAATTTGCTGCGCAGAAGCAAGAACACAAGCTAGAATGGACTAGGCCGTGTTGTGCAACGTTGTTCGAAAGAGCCCATATTGATCGAGGTTTTTACATTCCCAAAAACCATTCAACCATTTTTTCTACTTGCTGGGTTTGAAATTTGAGATTTTTTGGAGGCTCATGGTTGGTAGAAGACGGATTTGATCGGTGGGTATGCGGTTGTGAGGCTCCTGTTTCTCAATTCTGGGAGCAGTTGCCTCAACGGATTGCGTTAAACACTCTGGCACAGATTGGCTTTTTTATTGAGCCAGCTCAGTGTTTGTACTTCGACACCGCCTATAGTTAAGACATGGGGTTGGTACAGAGTGTGTACAGAATTTTTGCGGTATTATATGTTTGGTTGTTTGAGGCCATTTGGAATTTTTAATTTTTGTACAGATTTAGTGCCAGTTGGACCAGTTTTGAGTGATCATAGTGTTCCGCGAAGGATTGTAGATAATATTTCATACCGTATTCAGATTGTAGATTTAGTTCTTGTAGATCCCGTTGTACAGGAAGATGTAGATTCAGCTTTTGCAGATCAGGTTGTACAGACGGAAGTAGATCAACGACCAGATCCTACAGGATCTGATAATTTCTCTCAGAGCATTCCAGATATCTCCTTGCAGTCTCCAAATCTGAGTACCTCTTCTGACTCTCGTATGCTCTTCACTACTACTGATATTCCTTTGGATGATGAGACAGTTGTTGATCAGCTATCGTTGCCTGCCACTAATATTCCCGGAACAGATATCTTCGAATCATTAGCACAGTTAAGGACTTCAGTTTCTCAGCTTTCGATTAAGTAGCTGCGGACTCAAAGCAGCATTGGAAATCTGCAGAACCATCTTTTATCAAAGATTGATCATCTTGAAAAGGCTTTTGTAGAAACTCACACTCAGCAGGACCAAGCCAATCGCAGTACTGTTAAAAGTGTCAAGGATTGTAGATAATATATTGTAGCGTATTCGGATTGTAGATTCTATCAGTTTATCCTCTACAGATTTAGGTATTGCAGATCCCGTTGTACAGGTAGACTCAGTTCTTAGTGCAGATCCAGTTTTTGCAGATCAGGTTGTACAGATGGAAGAAGATCAACGACTAGATCCTACTGAATCTAAAAATTTCTCTCAGTGCATTCAGATATCCCCTTGCAGTCTCCAGCTCGTGTTTCCTGCCACTGCTCTTTCTGCGCCAGTCCTCGCCGAATCTCTTGCCCAGCTACGGACCTCTGTTACTCATATTTCAAAATCAAGCAGATGCAGACTACAAGCAGCATTGGAAATCTCAGGAATGAACTCTTATCAAAGATCGATAATATTGAGAAAGCTGCTGCAGAAGCTCGTACTCAACAAGACCATGTCTTCCGAGATCTTATTAAAAGTGTCAAACAGGAAGTACAGCTTCAAAAAACTGCCTTATCACTTGAATTGATTGAGTTTAAGAAAGGAGTTCGGGCTCATAGTGCTATCCTAACGACGGATTTGAGTGATATTTGAAAGGAGGTCAAAGATCAAATGGCTGATTTTGACGATCAACTGGCTGCTATTCGCAATGATTTGCTTGAACTCCGTGTGGAAACACAGGAATAGTATGCCCTTTGTGATAACCTTGTTGAACTCATAGCCTTCTTCAATAGGGGCCGTGATGAAAAAAAGGTGGAAGTGGGTAGCAGCCGAGCTCAGCCATCGCCAGATGATAGATCCAGACCTGGTGGAGGAGGAGGCAGTAGAAGTGAGCCAGTGAAGAGGAGAGGCAGTGGTTCGCAGAGTGGTCCTAGACGCAGAGGACTTGGATACTGGTTTGGAGGAGAATGATCTGGATGATAATTTTAATATTTTCAGTTATTTGTACAAAGCTCTTGTACTCAGCAAAATTTCGAGTATATAAATATAGCACGACTTCATGCTTATCTTTAAAATTTGTTTTAAGTCGTAGGCTGCTAAGTTTTGTCATCACAAAAAATGGGGAAATTTTTAAGATAAAATTTATAAGTTTTGGTGATAACAAAAACAAGAGTAAGAACTGAACATAAGATGCAGATCTGATCTTAAGTATTCGCAGAGGATAAGAGAAGGGAACAGTTCAGATCGTGAATTCATGCCATTGAGTTGAAGATTTCAGATCCGAGAGTTCTGAGTAAAGTTGATTCAGTATTAGATTTGATTATTTGGGAATTGATCAGATATCTAGTCAAGTATTCAGTTATCGGGTTGAGGATTTCAGTTTTAAGTCTTCAGATATTGGGTTATTTAAGTAATCGGTTCTTTCAGTTATCGGGACAGTTTTTCATATTTGAGTGCTTTCAAATTTGATACAGAGGCTTAGGTAACAGATCCGATTTTGTTGATTCAGAACTTATTATTTAGACCCAAGCGTTTCAGATGTGAACAGACTCAACATAAGATATTTTATATCTCAGTATTTCATATGTGGTTACAGAATAATCAAAGTACATCAGATCCGAGGTTATCAGATATGAATAACTCAGATTTTAGGTATAGTATACTTGCAGATGTCTCTAAGTACTCAGATCTGGCAACTTACGAATATACATGTAGAGGGAAATATTCTCTTAACAAAATGAACTTTCAAATGTGAGCTTCGAATCTCTTCATTTGTTATCAAAAGGATCATTTGAGAAGAATCAACGATCATAATTTAACCGTATGAAAGCCTGAAATTAAGGAGACAATATCAGAGCTATTTTGGGTAAAGGTGCAAAGTAAGCAGAGTGATTGATACGATGATCACCCACTTGGGAATATAAGTCAATTTAGCCTTGACAAGCGTAAAATTCCTTTTGCACAGCATTAATGAAGCATTAAATGCTATGATACGATGAAGATATGCAAAGGATTTTATTTCTACTGGCTACATTTATCGATCGTGGAGGACAAAGAGTATAAATAGCAGAATAATTCAAATGAAGAAGCTCTCGGTCAATTTCTACCATTCACGACGTTCTTCTTTGATATCATAACGCTCTTACATACTCACTGGGAACCTTACATCGCAAAACATTCTAAGTCCCAGTATTCAAATCTCGAAGAACACTCAAGCTCAAGCCTTCATAGATTTAATCTTCGAGATATCTTATGGTTTACATTTGTAAACAGTTCTTGTTGATAAAAGAACCAGAAGATTAACAGTACTCCCTATATCGTATTTCTTTGTATCATTCATATTTGAGTCTGTAACAAACGTGCTACGTGATTCCGTTTGAGTAAATTACGTTGATTGTATTCAGCAGAGTTATCTGCGTGTGTTGTGGTAATTACTAGGAGTTCACTTGGATCGAGGATCAGTGACCGGGTGTCTACAACGTATGTATTCATCAAAGTATTCTAGTGGAACCTTCCTGAAAAGGAAGAAGGGGAGACGTAGGATCTTCAGATACGAACTTCCAGAAACAAATCTTTGACCCTTACGCTTTTATTTAAGTCTTTGCATTTACTTACGTTATACTGTTCACTGATCAATCGACTTATTTCCGCACAATTTTTGTTAGTCGAGAAATCAGATTTAGGACTGAGATAACTCAGATCTGGTAACACAGATCCAAGTTAAGCAAGGTGCTTGTAAAATCGTTTTTAAGGTTTCGCAAAATAAAAATCCAAGGAGTTCATTCAACCCCCCACCTTCTGATCTCCTAGGCCTGTTTTCGATCCTAATTGATCCTATCATCAAGTACGAATGTTTGGGTGGTTTGCCTATCCATATATCATATAGAGTCTTTTCCACTGCTTTAGTGTGGACATTGTTCAACAATATTACCGCTATTTCAAGTGCATAGCCCCAAAATAATGGTGAAAGCTCAGTGAAACTTATCATAGATCAAACCATGTCCATCATGACTCGATTATGTCGCTCCGCTACACCATTTTGTAGCTGTGGTGTCCCAGGATGTGCCAATGGAGAGAGAATCTTGTCCTCCTTTAGATAATACAAAAACTCTGTGCTCAAGTATTCTCCACCTCGATCAGATCAAAGCGCTTTAATACTTCTACCCAGTTGGATGTCTACTTCAATTTTGAATTTCTTGAACCGTTCAAAGGATTCAAATTTATGTTTCATTAAATATAAATACTCATACATAGAATAGTCATCGGTAAAGGTAATGAAGTAGGTGTACCCTTACTTAATACCGATACTATGTGGGTCGCACACGTCTGTATGGATCAAAACCAATAGTCCATGTGCATGCTCAGGCTTGCCTCTAAAAGGCATTTAAGTCATTTCCCTTTTAGACATGACTCGTAAATCACTTGTTCATCTTTCTTAGAGATATATAACCTAGACTAGCGTGACATAGTTGTGCGGGGTTTTAATTGTCGCATTTCCTTTCATTGTTGTTGTATGTGTCTCGGCATTATGAAGAGGAATTTATTTTATTTTTAAGTTATACAGATATTATTTTCAAGTTCAGTAAATCCAATCATATATTTATTCTTATAAATTGGGATACATTTCAAAGGAGTGGGAACGAGCCATAACCCAGACCTACTTTGTAAATGATATCAAATACATATTACAACCAAAACATTGTAAAACCTAGCATACACCTAACAAATTGGTCATGTTTTAACCAAATAAAATTAATTGACATAAATAAACTAACAAGATAATTGAACCAAATAAAATTTGATTAACATCCAACAAATCATATTTACATATAAAATCATATTCTACATAAAACAAAATCATATTTTTTTATTTAAATTACATCAAAATTATTCAAATATTAATTAATGGAGGTAAATTGTATAATTTCATAAAAATTAATTTTTCCAAAAATTATATTTTGAAAAAAAATTCCGAGTCAAATAATTTTGGGCCCATACCTAGAGATCAACCCAAAACAATTCTGGCCAAACGAAAATCGAGCCCGAAAGCAATTTCAACCTGAGGCCCATCGGGCTGCCCGAGACAGGCCCGAGCAGCACCCTAGGGCAACAACAACGCTGTCCCTTGGCACACAGTGGACGTTGTGCATCCACCAGTGGGTAGACGCACGCTGCTGCATGTGGTGGCGCAAGCAGTGGCAAGTGCTGCACCTGCGCGACCGTAGCCAGTGGCATGCACACACACGATTTTTTCTTGTCTTGATTTCAAAATCGAGGTTTTTATGTAACTTAAATGATAAAAAAATGTAGTGATCCGTGCCTGATTCTTGATACCACTGTTGTCATACTACAAATCCCGATCACGTGCCCAATGCACATCGTACGTTTTTAAAATTTGTTGCATTGTGAACGGCATGGCGGTCTGGTGCGCTCATATATTTTTGAAACAAACAAATATGAATAACATTCATAGCGTATTTTTGAGTTGTTATATTTGGCGACTGGCTCCGACCAGTGTGGCTTTAAAGCGGATATGGCTCCTCTATGGTAGAATCTTGATCAATCGCCAAATTTGGTGCACAACCGGTAGCCCTATTCCCTTGCAAGATTACACTAGAAAGCCTTGCAAGTTGTCACGAATGGATCTCCATGACACAACGCACCAGGCAAGGAGTGGCGTAAAGTCAGTGGTAGGGGTGGCGATGATCGAAGGTGGAAGAGTTGTCGGCTATGGAGTGTTCGAAGTGAGGAGAGGGGCGGGTAGGGTGAGGGAGTGTATGGTTTGTGCAAGACAAATTTTTCCTCCTCTATTCCAAAACTAGCCCCCATGCTTCATATTTATAAATAATTTCATGGTCTCAATTAGTTGCTTGATGGACCTTGGCAAGCTCAAATCCATTGCAAACTAGTTTCGAGCCCATCATTGTGGCATCATTATAAAACCGATCAACGATCAGTATTTCCAATGGATTCAGTATGCGAAACTGTTTATTATGATGTAGAACCAAATTCCTGGACCACTTATTCTAAAGATGACAGTTCCACTCCATTTCACTGTTTTTGGAAGTCATACTCTATTTCTCCATTCTTCATACTCAACACTTTGAATTTCATATCCATACAGGACTAAGGAAACCAGTACTTGTGTGAACCTCAATGATTCAGGGATACAGCTAGCCGTGGGCTCACAACTCTCTGTGACTCAGAGAACACTTTCTTCGAATTCCCCATCGAAACCATGGTAAAGTTTCTAGCAACATCGCCCCATGATTCCCTAGGTATCACTGATAGTGCCTGCAAGAACCAGTAGGTAATGTACAATATGGCTACTTCAAATCAAATATCTCGATCAAATCAACGACATTGGAAAATCAAGAGTCACTATATATTCATAGCCATACAATACATCGCGGTGATTGAATAGTGACATCGCATGTGCTATTAGGTACATCCTTTTACTCTAATTCACATCTATTACTCAGACCACATATATGACACACTATTATCTCTTCGGACAGACATAGGATATCCACGCACTTATGGGAGCGATTAATCCTAGATAACAAAGCATCGACTCCTACATGTATCGTGATATCACCCAATCTCCCCACATGATGACCTTTAGAGAATCGGTAAACGAGTCAAAGTGAGGCCCTAAATGTAGAAGAGTCTCAATGATGTTTCAAGAAATAAGGACTAATCATTTACAAACAACATCTCAGACTTAATCCACTCGACAAATGATAACAACTTGGAATGTTTGAACGAGGGTAATTCGATAGATCACCAGGTGACTATCAATCTGCATGCTCAGAACATCTCTATGTTCATTATCTATTAAACGTGGTACTTTGCATAGCAAATTATAGTCTCAAACTTGGGCGGACCTTATCCTTGTTGTGGACGGTCCAATTGACTAGGAACTCATTTAGAATGCAAAGTGATTGTTAGATATTTAATCTGAGCTGCTTTCTTCATTGTAGAACTCCAAACCTATTTTACCGTTTACCAGCTTTTGGACCTCATGCAACTTGTTTAGGGAAACCAAAAACTGAGTCCAAGAGCTTACCAATTGATTTACTCTTCAATTTTCAGTAAGCATATCCTCAGAATTAGCTCTTAGTTTTTCGTTCTCACTCATCAGCTTACTCAACTGAGTCTTGAGACTATCAGATTCCCCAAGCTGTGGATAGCTAGGTTCATCCGATTTATACACTAGACATAATTTTTTAGCTTTAACTTCTTCAAATGTTTGCGAGAAATTTTGTACTCATGGACACTCATTAGGTGCTGAGATTAAGTCCTCACGTATGAATAATTATTTGAAAATTCAAATACATCATCGTTGTCAACAGCCATCATACAACGTACTTATTATTTCTAGCTTTCACTTGAGAACTGCTGTGTGCTGTCCTCCGAATCTGAGTAAACCCATTTGCTCTTTCTCTCCTTTGCAACAAGCACTTTCTGGTCATGTTTCATCCTGAATGACCGATTTTCATTCTTTCATCGCATGCGGTCTGATGACTTCTTGTCATCCCTATTTGGCTTGGTGCAATCTGCTGCGAAGTGACCAAGCCTACCACAGTTAAAACAAGTTAAATCAATAGTGATATGTTCTGATCTATTAGCTTTGTTTGAAAATAAGGAAATTGAGTTTTTTCTCATAAATTTCTCAAAATTCTTTATAAAGAGGGACATTGAATCGTTGCTAATTTTCTCGGTTGTCTTTTGAGGCTTCTCCTCTATAGCATCTAGAGCCTTAGTGGGTCCATAGGTTGGTAACTCTCCCTATGATCTGTTCTCCAGCTCAAACTCATAGGCCTTCAGATTACCAAACGACTCGTGCAGCTTCAGCTTTTACGGAGCTTCTCCTCTGTACCTCTTCCTATCATAGGAACAAAATGACATCCTATTTCGATCTTACGCATGTATCTCTTACTGGCATCTCCCCCTGACTCAAATTTAGAAACTCGTGCTTCAGCTCAGGGCGCATATCTTGTTCTATCCTGATCAGCTAGTCGTAGATATTTCGAAAATGACTTCCAAGGACTTGATCCAGCTTTCAGCTACAAGTGGATCACCGGTGCCTAAAAACTCCTGGGGATGTTGACTTCTAAAACGTTCCTGAGGGTTCTCATGACTAGACATTCGCCCTGTTGACTTTCAATTTTCTTGACTCGACTGATCAACCAAGAGCTCCAACAGCTGAGCCATGCCAGCTAAATCACGATTACTACCGCCTGATTCACCATCCTGTTCTATACTCTCAGGCCCGGTGTACACAACAGAGATTAACCATGCAATTAACAAATACGGAAGCATTAAAAGTGGCTAAAATTTTTCGCTTTGGTCTGACTTAGAAAACATAATTTAAAAATACACTTATACTCAAAATATTGGTTTTACAACAACCAAAAAACCAATCAACAAGCGAATAACCAAACAAGCATCGAGCATCCCAAAACACTACAATCTCAAATCAGCAATATAACATCACTACGGGACATTCCCCGGTGACGACTCTAATACATAATTATATGATAACTGGGACACTCTATCCACCTCTCGGGGCACCACCAGCTGAGTCATCTCCACGACCAGCTGAGAAACCTTGGTAACCTGAACAACACACAGACAACCAAAACAACCAACCCAGAGGGACAGGGGTCAAACCATAGTACCGAGAGCAATACAACAGCAAATAAATAGCAACAGATATAAATGCACGTTCTATGCATGATATAGCAGAATGCAAAGGCTACAAACGAATCAGGAAGCCAAACGAGCTCAAGGACCAGATCAGCAGCTGTCAACAGATCGAACAGAAGGTAGTGGCCACGAAACATGTTAGCGTGGTAGCTATCCACGCGTCTTAACATAATGTACCAGATCATAAACCTGATTACTCAACCTACTGTTGCCAAAGCTCATGAGATCGTGGTATCTACCCACTCGTCTCATAGCAGATAACAACTACCCAGCAGGGAGAATAGGAGCACGGTATTGCCGCTCGTCCTCGATAAAAGCATCCTGGTAAAAAAAGGGTTAGCACAACAATGCACGGATAACAAGATCTGAGCTCAACATGGGAAAATGCGGGTATGCCAATGCAACAACTTACAATAATCAGCACGGAACAATAATAATCAATAACAGCACGATAGCAGATACTGCACAACATACCTGCAAGCATACATAAATATCCATGCACATCCCAAAGCTGTAAAACAAGCTCAATCCGTACATTCAGTTTCTGAGCTACAATTACCACAACAAAAGCCCCGAGTAACTCAAATCTGCCACCTGATTGGCCAAACAACAACCAGCTTAGGGTCATTACGTTCAGAAACATGAACTGGGAGCCACCATCTCAACCCAACTCCATCCTACCCTTCTAACACGATAACTAGCTCTAACAAAGCACAAGGAAGGATATAATACTTACTCAAAGCACTACCTGAACAGAAGAACCACTCTGCCAGTATACGAACAACAACGCACTGTAGCTTCTTCATGTTCACTCCCCTGGCTTTCCAAAGCCTTCGAAAGTGGTATAGAAAGAAACGTCTTAGCAAGGGGAATCCATCGCCACTAGCCTTGCTCCCATCGGAGTTGTCTACCACCGACAATCAGAAGAAATATGCTACGGTGAACAGCAAGGGTTTCGCTACAGTACAGGGTACGATATCGGGAGAAGATATATTTTCTAAGTGTTGGGAACTACTGACATAAACACAGTCAAAGTCCTCTATATATACAACTTAAATCTCCCAACATCTGGTGAACAGTAACCACCGACAACATAGGGCTCACAGCTGGTACCAACTCAGATCTGAGTACTACTCCAGATCTAGACTATACGCCATACCAGCACGCTACTACCAAACGACATCGCACATGAGTACGCTCAGAGCTACCCGCTCGCACAAAAATTTGGTTTCTCCAAACGGCGTCGCACCACAATCCAGCTCCCGTAACCAACCAGCTCTCTCACATCCAGATCTCAAATCTCAGCTGGTTCCTCTAAATGACATCGTACAACAATCCAGCTAGTTCATAAACGTGTATCGCTAAACGGCGTCGCATCACGACCTAGATCCGAACGACCAGCTCAAACTCATTCAGATCTTGCCTCAACCGATACTCACTAACCGCCATGGTTTATTCAGTATTACTAGATTTTACCCTCAAATCTGGTTTCTCCTAGAATGACGTCGCTCCACTATAACTCCAAATATTCAACTTCGGGCTCTCAGAATAACTCGCGACACAATTCTTGAGCTCTCAACCAACCAAATTTGACCGTTCTACGAACCAGATCAGAGCTATTTCACGCACAAAACAACTAGCTCTTCTTCAAGTCTAATCCAACCCCCGATTAATTTTCCAAATAAATAATTAGCGATTCAGATCTCACATTTCTCCCCCACTAAAAAGGGATTTCGTCCTCGAAATCAAACAACAAACTCCAAAAAAGATCAAATCTAAACATTACAGAATATCACGAAAACACTAAAACTGGTTTCACGATATAGAATATGTCCTACTATACTAGGACTCAATGAACAACTACAAATCTGAATACAACAATCGCACAACCGAACTAACCAAGAGTTCAAGATATTTGGGTAAACAACAGCAAGCAATCTAGCTACTGGAGTTCATACCATATCTACTCAAACAAATGAGGCCACTCACGATACATATTCTCCTCTAAATCCCACGTAGCTTCTTCTCTACCATGCTTGCTCCGTTGGACCATAACCAAAGGAATAGTCTTGTTCCTGAGATGTTTCTCCTTCCTGTCTAGAATCTGCAAGGGATACACAACATAACTCAAAGTTCGATCCAGCTCCACCTCGTCAGTTTGTACACATGTGAAGGATCTGGCTCTTACTTCCTCAACATATACACATGAAATACATCGTGTAATGAGGACAATTCAGGTGGCAACAACAAATGATAAGCCAAAGGACCGATCCTCTCCACAAATTCATAAGGTCCAACATAACGAGGAGCTAATTTTCTCTTGTGTCCAAATCTCATAACACTTCTGAAAGGAGAAAATTTTAAGAACACCCGATCACCAAACTAAAATTCTAAAGGCCTTCGCCTTCGATTTGCATAACTAGCTTGGAGATCTTGTGAAGCCTTCATACGCTGTCAAATTAGATCCACTTGATCTCTCATATGCTGCACAAATTCAGGAGAAGACAGCTGCTTCTCCCCCACTTCTTCCCAAAAAATTGGCGACCTGCACTTCCTACCAAATCGCTTAAAACGGTGCCATTCCAATCATTACTTGGTAGATGTTATTGTACGAAAATTCCACCAACGGCAATGTATCCTTCCAGCTACCACTGAAGTCCATAACAACAGCTCGCAACATATCCTCGAAGGTTTGTATAGTTCTCTCAGATTGGCCATCGGTTTGGGGATGATCGGCCGTACTCATAGCCAATCTGGTGCCTAAAGCTTTTTGTAAACTCTTCCAAAATCTGGAAGTAAACCTTGGATTTCGGTCTGAAACAATGGACACAGGCACTCCATGCAATAGAACTACAAAATCAATGTACATTTTCGCCATTTTCTTCAAAGAATTTGTCATATTGTAGGGAATAAAGTGGGCTGACCCTCCCTAATCTGGTCTATCAATGAATACTGGATGGTGAGAACAGATGGGGCTGCAGTACTGTGACGAGTAACCAGCTGTAGCCCAAAATTCTCAATCTCATAAGCTAAGGGCCTCTGAGTTGTGAGTTGGGTTAATCCTATCGATTTCCTGCTAAGAGCACCTGCCACCACATTGGCTTTCCACGGGTGGTAGCTAATACAATCGTAATCTTTGACCAGCTCTAACACCTCCTCTGTCTCATATTCAATTCTTTTTGGGTGAAGAAGTACTTTAAACTCTTGTGGTCTGTGAATATCTCACACTTCTCCCCACACAGATAATGTCTCCACATCTTGAGGGCAAAAACCACTGCTGCTAACTCCAGGTCATGCGTAGGATAATTCTTTTCGTGATTCTTCAACTGTCTGGAAGCATATGCTACTATCCTACGATCTTGCATCGGTACAGCACCTAAACCCAGCTTGGAAGCATCTATGTAGATAACAAAATTTCCTTTCCCAGAAGGCGTGGTTAGTACTGGAGCTTCTATCAATGCTTTCTTAAAATTCTCAAAACTCTGTTGACAACTAGGGTCCATTCAAACTTAACTTGTTTCCTAGTCAGCGAAGCCAATGGAACCGTTGTCTTCGAGAACCCTTGAATAAATCTCCTGTAGTATCCAGGAAGTCCCAAAAAGCTCCTCACCTCTGATAAAGATCGGGGCACAGGCAAGTCTGGAACAACTTCGACCTTAGCTGGGTCGAATTCTAATCCATCCTTAGAAATGATGTGACCTAGAAATGCAACCTTCTCCAGCCAAAACTCACACTTGCTAAACTAAGCAAACAGTTGCTTGTCCTTCAAAACTTATCCTAAGCTGATTGGAGTGCTCTGAACAGGTCTTGGAATACACTAAGATGTCATCTATAAATACGATAACAAACTGATCCAAAAATGGCTGAAAAACTCTATTCATCAAATCCATAAAAACAGATGGAGCGTTGGTCAATCCAAAAGACATTACTAAAAACTCATAATGGTCATAACGTGTCCTGAAAGCTGTCTTGTAAATATCAGTTTCTTTAATCCTGAGCTGATGGTATCCAGATCGCAAATCTATATTGGAAAACACTGTTGCTCCCTTCAACTGATCGAACAATTCCTCAATCCTAGGCAGGGGGTACTTATTCTTAATGGTAAGCTTATTCAACTCGTGGTAATCTATACACAATCTTAAGCAACCATCTTTCTTCTTAATGAACAAAACAGGGTCTCCCCAAGGGGATGTACTGGATCGTATAAATCCCTTATCCAACAGATCTTGAATTTGTTCTTTTAGCTTTCATCTATGTGGGAGCAAGCCTATAGCGTGGTCTGGAAACAGGAGCTGCTCAAGAAAATTCCAGTTCTCTGTCTGGAGGTAGTCCACTGATGTCATCTGGAAACACTTCTGGAAACTCATTTACTATCTTCACATCAGCTAGCTTGGGTTTACTATTGAAACGAACCAGACTCAAGAATTATTTTTTTTAAAAAAACATGTGCGTAAATCATAAACTGAAAGTGTGGCTCGTTCCCTTATCAAAACATTTCTAAACCATTTTCTCAACAAAACTTGAAATAGAAATAAATACTTATTTTATGTCATAAAACCATCCGTAATGTTAACAAAAAAACAACTGGATAAAAGTAGTGAAACTGAACATGTTTAAAACCTACATCTGAAAACAGTATCATAACAGAACTGAAACATAAAGGCGATCACGGGGTACTGCTGCAGCAGGCGCTCAGAGGTCCTCACCACCAGTCGGGATGTACTCATCAGCAGGGTAATCACCTGCACCATTTAAATCTAGTGAGCCTAGAGGCTCAGCATTCTCTATCTTGTATCATAACGAAGTATATACTAATAAAATCGTATGCAAGCACATACTTTAATAAAATACGTTAAAACATGAATGCGTGCATGATCTTAAAACATTGCTTCATAGATTCCATATAATACATAACATATAACGTACATAAGGCATGGCATAACATAACATGAAAAATGTAAGAGTCGTATCAAGGAATGCGAGCGGGCGTGTGACTGATCAGTCGAAATAACCAACGTATGCGGTGGTGTGGTTCACCCGACGTTACCTCGGGATCCCTATATGTCACACCTCTATGTTTGCCACTTCACCATGTCGTGATCACAGGATCCATAGGCTCATAATCAAACATTAAAACAGGGGTCCCCAGGCCCGGCTACCCGGCTAGCTCCCATCATTAAGCTTTGCCACATCTTCAATCCCTTGGGTTTTAACTTAAAAAGAGATATTCCTGATCGTTTCATAAAATCTCATGATGCATGCATTTCTTAAAATCATGCAATTTAAAAGGCTTAGCTCATCAATGTATATTTAATCATTTCCTTTAAAACATTTACGTACATAGACTACTACATATATAATTAAATATACATTTATGGGCTTCTAAATTTTCTACTTCGGTCAAGGACTTCTACAGGAGCCTGGTCCAATACTTTTAGACTTAACATTAATCCCAACTTAGCCCATGACTTAAATTTTTACCATTAAAATTTTCTAACACCTTCTAATTTTGATCACTTTTAATTCAATTTTGACTTTAGAAATCAAAGGCTAATTTTGACTAATTCAAAATCAATTTTGACTAATTTTAAAATCAATTTTGACTTTAAAACCAATTTAATCAAATTTTAACTTTTAAATGACAACTCCATCCAATTTTGACTCAAATGGTCGATTTTGACCAAAATACCGATTTTGACCAAATTAAAATTCAGAAATCGATTTTGACTTAATTAAAAGTCAAAAGACTCCAATTTTGACTAAAAACTTAAAAATCAACATAACTCTAATTATTTTAAAAGTTTGACTCAAATTAAAACATTGACTATTTTCTTTAAAATTGGACATTTGACTTAAAATTCAAAATAACAGGTCCACAATTAAAATAACTCGAACCAACTTTAAAATATTTTGACTCGACACTCGATTAATCGACCTGGTCTAGCCATGAAAATTTAAAAAACACACATTCTAAAACTCATTTTCTAGCCATTAATTTGTCATGAAAATTACCAAAAATCTCATAAATCAAAAAAATATATAAAAAAGGCTGTAAAATATTTTAAAATATTCTTAAAACATCAATAAATTCATCCATGAACTTTGGAAAACTCTAAGACTCGAAATCTTAATTTTCACAAAAATGACCCGACGAGGCTCATTTCGAGCGACAAAACGGTAAAAATAATTACAAATCCATTCCCTAACCAAATTACTCACTATTTCGACCAAAATTGCCCGAACACAATATAATAGTCACTGGAACAAACTAATCTCAAAAAAGATTCAGTACAAGACCAACCCGACGCCCGCAAACCCACTGCCCGTGCGCAGACTGCAATCAGGACACGTGCTAGCCATAAAATTCATAACTAATTCATTTCTCGACCAAATCACTCGCCGTTTGGACGTAAGTGAGAGTAACTCAATGGAATATATCCTGAAATCAAATACTACCATACAGACCACATGGATAGACGAACCCGTCCCCAAAAACTCTACTGTTGCGCACAGACGACAAACTAGGACACATGCTGATCATAAAATTTGTAACTAATTCATTACTTGACCAAATCGCTTCCCGTTTGGACCTGAGTGATCCTAACTCGATTTAATAACTACCTGAACCACCATTGGACCGAACCCTAGCCCCATGAACAGCCCTTAGCCAAATCAATACAAGAACCGATCAATAGTATGCTGAAAATTCATGAGTTATGCATGGATCTACAACAACTATGCATAGATCTTAATAAATCACATTCAAATCATGCATTGAACATTAAAAACATATTACTATGGCTTAAATGGTGAGAAAAGGAATAGATATTACATGTCGGGTTCGTAGGGAAGGTAGATCTGTTAGAGTAGATGCCCAACTAGCCAACTTGTGGCGTGTGGGTTTTATAGACTCTTATACAAACAATCTTTATATATGATATTCGCATTCTTTTATATGACATTCTTTACTTTCATTATGTGTGTAATGATTTACAATTGCGTTGAGTAAAGACCTAGAATGCACTAAAGCGTATGTTAGATGTGATAGTGGGTATGACGGCTATCATGAAACACATCTAATAGTCGCTGTGTATTCTGAACATGTTCCTAGTCAATTGGGCCGTCAAAATGAGGATAAGGCCACCCGAGTTCGAGACTAGTATCTGCGATGCAAAGTACCATGTTTCATTGGTAGGGAACATTGTGATGTTCTGAGCATCCAGATAGATAGTGACCTGGTGATCTATCGAACTACCCTC